>JASDQU010240697.1:0-33461 GCA_032191745.1 Picea mariana
GTTTTTTTTATATATAAACTATATAATTATATGTAGTTTATATATAATTATATAGTCCCTGGAAAAATAACACTCCAAATATATGCTTCGTTGTCTCTCATTTACCATACACTACACAAAGTTTATTCATCAACTCACTCTTAGTCAAATGAGCCTTGGATGGTAGCTCGTAATAAATAACTAGCCGTGGAATGACATGAAGCTTGTATGACAAGTGCATGAGCCAAACAATATATATATATATATATATATATATATATATATATATATATATATATACGATGGGAGAGCAAGAGGGGCGATGTCGGTCATCGCCCCCCTTGCCCTCTCCCATCATATATGTAGTTTATATATAATATAAACTAATATAATATGTAGTTTATATTAGATATATAAACTACATATATTATGTATAAACTATATAGTTAATATAAATTATATAGTTTATATTATATATATAATATAAATTATATATAGTTTTTAATTTGTTTTTTAATTTTTTTATAAAATTATATATATTTTAAGGTTTTTTAATATATATATATATATATATATATATATATATAGAAAATACAAAATTGAAAAAAAATTACAAAAACTTAAAATTACAATTATATATATATATATATATATATATATATATATATATATAATTTTTTGTTGTTGTTTTTAACATTTTTAAAGTGTTTTTGGTCATAAATTTAGTTTTTTTCCTTTTTAAATTTATCTTCAGTTTTTTAGTTTTTATATATAATTTTAATTTTTTTTTTTTTCTCTTTAGTTTTTAAAGTTTTTCTTTAATTTTTTTTTTAATATAAATTTGCTTTTAAAATTTTTAATTTTTTTTATTAATTTCAATTGTTTTCTTTTCCTTGGTTTTTTGATTTTTTAATTTATAAAAATAAAATAAAATAATATTGTTTTTGTTAAATATTCAAAAATAGTTTTATTTAATTACAATTTTTTTTTATGTACTGAAGTAAAGGTAAATAATTTGTTTTCTTTTGACAATAACGATTAATTTTATATTAAGGACCGACAAACCAGCTGTTGGGTGCTTTACAACTTAGGAATTTAACTAAGACTATTAGTCGTTGTTCGACGTTCATCTTTTCTAGGTGAACCAAAATTGCCCAGGTTATAGAAGCCTGGATGGATGAAAGGGGACAAAGCATAGCTGCCACTACTAGAAGGAGAACTTTATACACTACCAAGAGAAACCGCTGCATTGACTGAGTAGAAATAGAAAGGAAGCTTATATTTCGTCCTTCTTCACCTGCGCATTCTTTTATTTAGGCCATTCTCTAGAAATCTTATCTACTTTGACTTCAACCCTGCTTAGACGATTCCCGAAATCTCCATGAACATTGGCAACATCTTTGAACTGGGCATCCGAGGCATTTGTGAGTTCCTCGTGCAGCCTGTTGAGATCCTAGTCAAGGAGCTCACATCTTCTTGCTCTAGAGTTATCCAGATTCAACATGATCCTTGCTTGATCCTTGACCAAGGCCTTCAGCTTGTTGAGCTTCGTCTGCAACTCTGCCATCCTTTCCTCCAGAGTTGGCCCGAGATTAGCGCTGGAAGCCATTGAAGCCATTTGTGAAATCTCAAAGCTCTCAATGACCGAAATGCTTCCTAATTTTGGCCTTGACTGAACAATCTTCCATCCTTGATTATCTCAGTCGAAGAAATAGCCTTTGCATGCACAGTATCCTCGTGACTCTTGGCGGCCTTGCCGAGACGATGGTTTGCACCTCGGTATGGTCCTCCCATCCTCCTTCCCTAACTCTGACCAGATGGAGTACTGAAAAACGCCAGGTGTTGGTACTTGCCAGAAAATTGGGCCTTGGATTCGGGTCTCTGCCTGGGGAGGTTTGAATGACTATTCTGACTTGCCTTGTCCACTGGATCTGCTGAGTTTCTAGCCTGTTGGATCCTCCGTTTCTAGGGGATGAGTGCAAGCATTTCAACCCCATTCACTGTCAGTGGGCCCTTGCTCCTAGGCGCTCCTTTATTTGCTTCAATGTCTGCCTAAGTGTTTAGCCCCCATAAGATGTGGAAGAAGCTGACCTTCCTGAAACTATGCAATCGAAGAGTTAGTTTCATGAGAATTTGTCCTAGTCTGAGATGGTTTGGCCTCCTTTGTGTCTTCAGAGCCTATATAACTACCCTGGAGTCTCCAAATACCACCAGGTTCTGAATGTTCCTAGAGGAAGCTAGCCTAAGACCCTGCCAGAGGGAAAGAGCCTCCACCCTCTTGTTAGAATCATGGCCCAGTCCCCATGAGAAGGACACCGCTAGCACGCCAGAAGGGACCAGGAGGATCCCTCCCCCACCTGTCGCTCCTGGGTTTCCTTTTGAAGCACTGTCAAAAAACAAACTATGTTTTTTCAGTGAAGAACTCCACTTTATGAAGTCTTGTTCTTCCAACCTTACTTCCCAGCTTGCTCTCGAGACTGGCTTGGTGGTTGTTCTATGTTGATGGTTTGGGGTGAACTCCTTAAGCCAATGATCTTCCTCTGGATCCAAAGTGTCTACATTTCAGAGCGTGGTCTGAGAGTTTAGAGCCTCGCCAAGTAGTGCCTTGGCTTTGGTTGCCACCTGGGTTGGGTTGTAGTTTTTCTCACAGAAAAACCTATTGTTTCTTTCCAACCAGATTTTCCACATTACAAATTTAGGAAGCCATGCCCAACTAGTTTTGAGAAGGTCCTTTTGTCTCAGAGAGAATGGGGAGCGATTCTCCCAGCTTCTTAGGAGATCAGATACATTCGAGGGTGGAGAAAATTGGTCTGGTCCTAGCTTCACGACGATATCCCAGACCTCTTTTGCAAAGGGGCAATTGAGTAGCAAGTGATCTATGGTTTCTTCCTCAATAATGAAAAGAGGGCATCTTGAAGGGCCTTGCCAACCTCTTCTTCTCATATTTTCACTTGCCAAAATGCCTTTGTGGGCCATCGTCCAAGTGAACATGTTGATTTTGGGAATCGATTCATAGGACCATATTGTCTTCCATGACGTTGGATCAGGAGGAACGTGTGGAATTTCTTGTAGAAACTTGTAGCCTGCGGTTGCAGAGTATTTTCCAGTGGTCGTGCCCCAACCTCTTTTGTCCTTGGCTGAGGATTTAAAGGGTGCTTTCCCTTGAAGTTCCTCAAGTAGAAATTTGGCTTCATTTTCAAGTCTTTCTGGGTAGTTCCCCAGGTCCCAATCTTTCCAAATACCATCCTCGTCCTCTTCCTAGCAAGAAATGTCCCATAGAGTGAGTTGGTTGTTGGAGTGGAGCGATATTTTTATATTGTCCAAGCCTTCCTGGTGATCAATCGGTGGCTCCCCTAGAATTGAATCCTCCCAGACCCTTATGTGTTTCCCATTGCCAGGAATCCAAGTCAAATTAGATTTGAAGAGTTATAATGCTTTAAAACAGAGCATGAAAATTGGCGAGCCTCTATGGACTTTCGGAGGGCGATCCAAGCATCTAATACACTACCCAAGAAAGTATTTTTTCCTCATAACTTCCTTTCTCCAGGAGGATTTGTCGGAGATTAAATTCCACAGAAGTTTGGCCCCCAAATCCAGGTTTTGGGTAGAAACGTCTCGGATTTGGAGTCCTCCTTCTAGAATCGACTTCTTAATTTTTTTCCCAGCTTACTAAGTGGAGATTCCTCTCATTTTTCCTTCCACCTTCCCACAAAAATATTCTCGGCAAGGCATCTATTTTGATAACGATGGTTTTTGGTGCAAGGAGGATTGAGTTTTGATAGATAGGGAGACTTGTCAGGACAGATTTCAGTAGAACCACTTTCCCTACGAGATTTAACCATATGGCTCCCCATGCTTGGATGCGGTGCTTCAGATTGTCCAGAAGGGGAAGCCAATGGGCCATTTTGGGGTTAGTTTTGAAAATTGGAATTCCCAAGTACTTGAACGAATCCCAAGTCACTGAGCCTTCCATTTGTAATGTTCTAGTGATTTCAAGCATCTCTCTTGGAGAGAAATTCCAGCCATAGACTTTGCTTTTTTGGTAGTTGATTTTTCTACCTAAGACTTCTTTGTACTAGTCGAGTTCCTACTTAAAATTCCCCACGGAGGGGACACTGGATCCTCCAAGAAGAAGAGTGTCATCTGCAAACTGTACGTGATTGATGTCTTTGACATTTGTCACCATTCTGAGACCCGAGAGAAAACAAATCTACTGAAAGTATTCCAGCTAGAAGCTTAGAACTGATGCTTGGATGGCATACAAAAGTGGAGATAGTGAACACCCTTGCTTCAATCCCCTGGAGGCTTGGAAGTACTATGCTAATCGACCATTCACCAATGGGGAAATCTAAGCAGAGGATATACAAGCTTTAACCCAATTTATGAACTTTTGAGCAAACACCATTTTCTTCATTACTTTGAAAAGGAATTCATGTATAACTCTACCAAAAGCGTTGGGTAATTCTAGCTTAATAATCATACCTTTTTCTTTTCGTTGGAAGCTCAAGTGGATTGCTTCTTGGACCAACACTATGTTGTCCAAAATTTGGCACTCTTTGATGAAGCCACCTTGGTTTTCCGGGATGATGCCTAGAAGAATTTTCTTGAGCCTGTTGGCGATGATTTTGGTGACCAATTTGTAGCCTGTGTTGAAAAGGGAGATTGGATAGAATCTACTGAAGTTGCTCACCCCTTTTTATTTTGGAATCAGTGTTAGGAAAGTTGAGTTTGTGCTCCCCCCAATTTTGAAACGGTTTTGGGATTTTCAGACCATTCTTAGTAAGTCATCCTTGCTGATTGGCCAACAGGATTTGTAGAAGAAAGTTGTGAAGCCGTCAGACCTAGGGGCCTTATCATCTTCCATGTGATCCAATGCTTTCTTGAGCTCTTGTTGTTGTATTGGAGCCGTTAGACTCAAGATTTCCTCAATCTGCACTAGTTGGGGGATTAGAGACAAGGGATAAGAGTTGGGATCAATGGGAGACTCAAATGGAGCCAAGCACAAGTCTTTGAAGAAATTGTGTACATCTTGGTTTATGCCTTCAAAATATTTTATCTCTTGCCCCTAAAATTGGATTTCAATGACCGCTTTAAATTGCTTTCAGGCTTCTGCTTGCTTGTGGAAATAGCTCGTGTTTTTGTCTCTGGCTTGAAGCCATAGATTTATGGATTTCTGGTGCCAGTATTCTTCCTCCTCTCTGCATACCTGGTGAAGCGATTTTTGGAGATCGAATTCTTGGTTTAACAACTCTTGAATCACTATGGCCTCTTCCAGGGCCAACTAATGGGTCTCGAGAGCTTCCTGTGTGTCTTTTCTCTTAGAGGTTGGGGACTTGATGGATCTTGCCCAGATTTTTAGGGCTATCTTGAGGGCTCACATTTTTTCTTCCCACATGTAGAATAGGGAGCCTTGGACCTGCTCACTCCAGGCGTTGGAAACAATCTCCTGAAACCCCTCTTAGTGAATCTAGATCGGGCTAAATCAGAATGGAGCGGGGCCAAGGTTTTTATCTGAAGAGATATCCAAGAGGATAGGCTTATGATCTGAGACATAGTTGGGTAGGATTTTGGAGGTGGCCACTAATCCGAGGGCCAGGAAGGTAGAATGGATGACGAACCTGTCTTGGTGTGCTGCAATGTGACACAGGCCCAATCTTTTATTTGTCCAGGTGTACTTCCCTTTGGCTAGCTTGATATCTTCCAAGTCCCAATCCAGAATGAGGTCTTCCACCCACTCTCTTGTTGGATATATGACCAGGGATCCCCCTTTTTTCTCCGTTAAAGAGAGTGTAATATTGAGGTCCCCTACTATTATGATATTCTCGGGGTTGTGCAGGCTCAGGAAGGACTTTAAGGATTCCCAACAGATTCTTTTCTCTAAAAAAAATAAATGGAACATAAAGGTTGAAAAGACTTAATTGATGACCATAGTCTTTGTGGAGGAGCTTGGTGAAGATCCAGTGGGTGTTACTTTCCTCTTCTAGCAGGTCTAACTTTGAGCTGTCCCAAAAGTTGATGATCCCCCCTGAGGCACCTATTGCACTCACTGCTTTTCCTTGGCCCTTTTTCCAAAAGTTTTTGCTTGCTTGGAGGAGAACATAGTCCTCCAGCTTCGTCTCTTGGATTAGAAGGATCTCAGGCATCGTCATGCAAATGATATATTTCAAGAATTCTTCTTTTAGTTTGTTGCCTAACCCTCTACAGTTCTAGGAGATGAGTCTCATTACTTACTTTCTTGGGATGTGGTGGCTCCCTTTGGAGCCTGACCTTGCTTTCTTATGGTGCAGGTGTTTACCATTCCTTTGAGTGTTTTTTGTGACCCTTGCAGGACGTCCAGGTAGGTTTTTTCCTCTTTTTCCTTTTTCTTATATTTCCTTCCTCTTGTGGATTTTTTTGGCATGTCTTGGGAGTTGCTTGTTTCCATTTCTTCACCATCTGAATTGTTTTTGGAATCTGAACCAAGGCTGATGTGTTCTTCTTCTATTTCCTTTTCCTTGGGGGTTTCTTCAGGGGCTACTGGATCAATGGCTACATCCCCTTTTTCCTTCTCCTTTGGGTCTTTTTCTTGTACTTCCAGGGCCTGGAAGCTGTTGCCTGAGGACGAGGCTACTTTTTGTGTTTCTTGGGCTTCAAGAATGGTTGGAGGGTTTGCAGCAGGGCCTGCGTTTTTCTTCTCTTTCGGTTTCGGGGTTACTTTTCCTTTTTTGACCTGTTTGCATCCTTCTCCTTCCTCCTTGTCCAACGATTGGGCCTTTGGGAAGTTCCTTTGGAAATGGCCATATTCATGGCAGCTTCTGCATTTGAACGACAACTGTTCATAATCTAGTTTTTGAAAGTGATGCCATGCACCCACCATGAGCTTAACGGCTTTTGGCAGCCCGACTTCTAGATCCACTTCCACGCAGATCCTTGCACAAGTGTAATGGGATTTGGTGTCTTCGTTGTCTATGAAATGACCCAGTCCATTTCCATTTTTTTGCAAAGATTGGTAGTTCCATAAATGAACTTGCAGGTTTGGCAAAAGGACCCAGACTGGTACCTCCTTTGGGACATTGACTGATGGGTTAAAATCAAGCATCTATATTTTAAGGTATAGGCCTTGCATCCCCATGAAATACGGGCCTCTTTTGAATATGATATCTCGGTCCTCTTTCAAAATGAACTCGAATATGAAGAAACCTCCTCCTACTAGATAACAAGTTACGTTGCTCTGGATTAGCGGCCTCCAATTTCGCTGGATCCAGTCATCGGTGGTTCTTGCTAAAGGACAGAGCCCCATAAATTGATAGAACAATCCTCTTTATGCCAAATCCAAAGCAATCTTGATGGGATGTTCCTCTAGCAGAGCGATTTTGGGGATTGAATCAAGCTTCTTAATGAACTTTGGGACCAGAGACGTTTCTGCTTTCTTTCCCCGCGGAGCGATTATCTTCTGAAAGGCCTCCTCTGATATAAAAGGAGAGGGGGAGGGGGAGTCGGATCCCTGCCCCATGGTGTGCCCATGGCAGTCGAACCTTGCTCTCCTCTCTCTCTCTTTTTCCTCTCGCCAAATCCCAACGCTCCAAAAACCTTCTCATGATTCGGTTTGTTGTAAAGGTAAACAATTTGTTAAAAATGATGTTTTCCATTATATTTTAAAAGTATGGAACTATAAATTAATTAAGGAGACACAATTATATGAAAAATATTAATTTCAAAATAGTAAATGGTAAAAAATATTTTTAATATTGAAAGAAGTATGTAAAAATGACTAAAAACACCATTGAAAAAAAATGAATTTAAAGATTTTGAAAATAGATGAAAAATAAGCATTAGAAAAATATTGTGGAAATATTATGGATCAAAAAATTGAAAATATCAAAATACCACCTAAAAAGGGAGGGGGGTGCTACCGGTAGCACCATTTTTAAAAACCAGGTAAAAAGTGTGACCCTTGAAAAAATGAGAACTCGACAAAGTTCTCGTTAAGTTGGTAATATTGTTATTCATGATAATATAGATAGATTATGTATCTAAAAGGCGTCGGAGAGACATGGTCGAGAGAAAACATATTTGTTAGATGTAATGCTTTTAGATACAAATAATTTGATAGGGAAAAGTCCTACGAGGATAAATTGACAACCCTTGGGAAATGGTCACATGGCTAGAGAGTATGCACATAATCACATAGTGATTTTCTGAAAGGGGGTTACAGTTCAATTAGTGAATGGAGGGGGAGTATATGAGTAATGAAGTTCGAAGAAATTTATACCAATCAAACCGTCTTAGATTACCCCCTGAGATTGCATATAGAATAGTTGTTTCATGTATCAATATCTAGTCAAGTTAGAGTGACAAATTGCTTTCTCAAATTTTGATATGTAGGTACCCACTGAAATCCTCTAAGGTAGAGAATTTTAGTGGGTTGTTGTGGGGGGGGCACAATAAATGGTGACTTGCTGGGAGAATTGGTTAGCTATGATCTAGGTGTACCTCCAGATTACATACTTTGATCCCACATCATTACCTGTTACTGAAAAATGAGAAACCAATATAGCTTGGATGATCCTTTGAATAATTTCTTTGAGACAATAAGGGATGGGATTCGTTTAATTCTTATTCATAAATCTTAGGAGAGTAAGATGCCATAGAGGGGTAATCTTGGTTGTTTATAGGTTGATGTGTGTTCCTCATCTCTTTTTTCCCAGCATTGCTTCATTGCCAACGAGCATCCATAGCCCCGATGAAGTTTCCTCTGTATCATACAATCATAGCTCCACTAGTAGCGAGCATCCATAGACTCGACAATTTTACTTGTACTTCCCACACAATCTTGGTGCTTTCAACTTCGTTACTATTATTCTTTTAATTTCACCCTTACATATTATAATATATATAGTGCTTTCACAACATGGGTGTTTAGGAAGTGGGGTGATACAAGAGTTTCTTTGATATGCTAGCCTCAATCAGTATCTTATCCTCATGGGTTTGCCTCCGATAAGATCCTAGTAATATTTTTATATCCATGAAGAGAGGGAGAATTCTCACAAATATTATTCATAGGAAATTTGTGGTTCTATCACTTTCCTTTGTCTTTTGAAAACCAATAAGCTTAGTGCAAGAGTGATCACATAGATACAAATAGTCTAGAAATTGAGACATATGTAGTTGTTTAATTCATAATCTAGAGTTCTCTTGAAAATAGAGATGAACGAATCATTCCCATATAGCCTAACCACCTAATGTGTTTTGATGTTTTCAAATAATATTGCAAGGTAGCTTTTTCACTTCTGTATACTTGAATAATTACTCATACAATAACTAAGTCTTTAATTATGTTACACAATCTCAACCCAAGTTAGACTTTGTGCATGAGCAGTGGAAAACGGTCAACAAAATATTTATTATGAAAGCAATGAATGAACAAATTCAAAAAACAAAAGAGAGGAGTAAAAGTCCTGTAGATTTTAACCTTGTACAATATTTACTGCAAACAAATTTTCAGTAAAAGAACAGAAAAGATACAATGGAAAACAAAAACATTACACAAATATTTTTCCCCTAGAAACCCAAACTGGAAAACCAACAAATTATATATATTCATTCATTGTGATACATTGTTTACAATACAATATAAATATAGGAGCTAGTGACATCCAAAACACTAACCCAATAACCTGGATTAGTCAACAAACCTAGTTCTTTAACCAAAAATAGAAAACCATGTGCCGAAAAACCACACAACAATGGAAACGAAAAATCGAGGAAACAAGAAAAACGAGGCAAAAATGAGACACGTTTCCTGAGGAAAAACAAATTTTCTCCTCAAACCCCCCTATGCGTCTGATGCAACGTAGACACTACTACTCATGCAAAGAATATAACACATACCCAACATTCTCCCACTTGTTTCTTTCTTTGCATATAGAGGTTCACATGGTTACATAGTCAACAATCCCCATGGATCCTCTACACCAAGAGAACTTCTTTGTGCTCACAGATTTTGTTAATGAATCTGCAACATTGTTCAAAGTGTCCACCTTCATTAGTAACACTTTCTGTTCTTCAACCATGTCTCTCACAAAGTGATATTGAATATCAATATATTTTGTCTTTAAATGATAAGCCAGGTTCTTCGCCAAAAAAATTGCACTCTGACTATCAAAATATATCCGTACAGCTTGTTGTACCAACCCAATACCTGAACACAATCTTTGTAACCATATTGCTTCCTTAATTGCATGATTGGTTGCCATGTATTCAACTTCTGTAGTTGAAAGTTCCACTACAACTTGTCTTTTGATCATCCAACTTATTGATCCTCCAAATAGGTTAAACACATAACCACTTGTAGATCTCCTATGATCCAGATCTCCAGCCCAGTCTGCATCCAAAAAACCATGTATATCCAATAGTCTGTCCAATCCTGATCTTCCTTGGTAGCACAATCCATAGTTAGCAGTGCCACACAAATAATTGAAAACCCTTTTTACTGATATCCAATGCTCATTCCCTCGTTTTGACATATACCTGCTCAAAACTCCCACTACATGTGCAATGTCCGGTCTAGTACAGACCATTGCATACATAAAACTGCCAAATGGACTCGCATATGGAACACAAGACATGTCCTCCTCCTCTTCCTGTGTCTTGGGATGCTGATCCGCATATAACTTTACACCAACATGAATAGGAACCTTGACTGGTTTACATTCCTTCATATTAAACCTATGGAATATTGTATCGACATATTTTCTCTTATTTAACCAGAGTTTCCTCTTTTTCCAATCTCTTTTAATTTCCATACCCAAAATGAAATTTGAAGCACCGATATCCTTCATGTCAAATTTAGAGGACAACTGAGTTTTCACATCCTAGATAATCTCCTTGTTGTTTCCTATCAACAACATGTCATCCACATACAAGACCAAATAAATCAAATGATCACCAATTAATTTAAAATACACACAATGATCCTCTTTGCTTCTTGTGAAGCCAAGTCTCAACATATAAGTATCAAATGTTTGATACCACATCCTTGGTGATTGTTTTAAACCATACATGGACTTTTTCATCTTTCATACACGCTACTTCTTTCCCTTCACAGGAAATCCTTCTAGTTGCTTCATATAGATTTATTCTTCCAGTTCCCCATGTAGGAATGTTATCATCACATCCATATGTTCTACTTCAAAATCAAATGCAACAACAACAGATAACATAAATCTTATAGAATTTAACTTGGCAACATGAGAAAAAATATCACCAAAATCAATTCCCTCAACCTGAGAATAACCCTTTGCTACTAACCGAGCTTTGTATTTCTCCACTTTTCCTTATGCATTCAACTTCCTTTTAAATACCAATTTGCTTCCAATGGGATTTATTCCGGTTGGAAAATCCACTAGATCCCAAGCGTCTTTCTTATCCAAGGCTGCCATTTTTTCATCCATGGCCTTTTTCCAGAGCTTTCCATCCTCTGAATCCACTGCCTCCCTGACAGTTCTAGGATTCATCATCAGTAATAGAAAAATAAAAATTTGAACGAAAAGATGGAGTATACCTTTTCAGTATCCTTCTTTCTCGAACCGATCTCATCAATACAAGAGTATGAGGATATTGTTCTTCTGATTCATGTTCTTCTGTAGAGTTTGATTCATCATCCTTTAAATCAAACTCTATTTTCTATGGTTCTTCCTTGGTAGGAGTTCTTGTTTAACAACATCCTTCATTTCTCTAAATACCACATCTCGGCTATACACTACCTTCTTAGTTTCTAGGTTCCAAAGCTTATAACCTTTGAGCCCATCTTTATACCCAATAAAGATACACTTTTCAACCTTCTTATCTAGCTTACTCTTGTTTTCCTTTGGAACATGAACATATGCCTCACAACCAGATACCTTGAGATGTGTGAGAGAAGGTTTCTTACCAGTCCATACCTCTTGTGGATTCTTTTCATCCAGCGTTGATGAGGGTGATTTGTTGACTAAGTAACATGCAATACCCATTGCCTACGCCCAAAATTATTTCCCTAACTCGACACCACTGAGCATGCACCTTTCTTTTTCCATCAACATCCTGTTCATCCTTTCTGCAACTCCATTCTGCTGAGGTGTATATGGAGTAGTACTTTTCCTTTCTATACCGTACTTCTTACATAATTCTTCAAATTCACTACCAAAGAACTCTCTGCCATTATCTATCCTCAACACCTTAATTCTTTTCTCTGTTTGATTCTCAACAAGAGACTTTAACTATTTAAACCTGTCAAAGACTTTATATTTCTTCTCGAGGAAATATAACCAAGTATTCCTCAATAATTCATATATAAATGAGACATAGTACATAAATTTTCTCAATGATGGGACCGACACAGGTCCAAAAACATCACTGCTAACTAGCTCTAAAATTCATTCTGCCCTCATTGCAATAGAGGAGAATCTTACCTGATTTTTCTTCCCATATACACAATGTTCACAAAAATCAAAATCCGGAGAGCAGTAAGACATACCTTCAACCATACCTTTACCATGTAGCTGTCGAAGACCCTTCTTTCCGATATGCCCCAGTCTTTGATGCCACATCATAACCTTTTCTCTGGAAACTTTAGGATTTCTTTCTTCTTCAAATCCAATATCAGGAACAATGGAACTATTACACCCATCACTAATAGTGATTCCTTGTAGCTTATACAAAGTTCCAAACCGAACTCCCTTCAACAACACCATCGCTCCTCGAATCATCCTGCAGATTTCCTTTTCAAATATTTTTTTTACCCCTGCATCGTCCATTTTTCTTACAAAAATCAAATTTGTGGCCAATCCTGGGATATGCAGAACATGAGGTAGTGTTCTAATCCTTTCATATACGAGTCTCAACTTGAATTTTCCTTGACCTATGATTTTGGTTGTCCATTCGTCACCTAGGAAAACATTACCTCCATCATACCTTTCATACTCACAGAACCCTATGGGGATTTATAGGAAATGATGCACCTGAGTCAACCAACCATGCCTCGTGATCTGCATGTGTGCTTGAAGAAGCCAAGTACACATCCCCTCCTTCTTCCTTGGAGTCATTTTCTTCTGTAGAAGGATATTCTTCAAATCCCTTCTTTTTCTCAACTTTTGATCTACACTACTTCTTATAGTGCCCTTCTTTTCCACATCTCCAACATACCTTTACAAACTTTCCGAGAGATTTAGATCTACCCTTAGACTTAGATCTCCCACTTGAGAACTTATACCTATTTCTTTCCTGGGAGCGTCCTCTTGCAAATAATGTGTCTGTGCTCTGTCCTTCCATATTCTTTCGTCTGATCAAAGATGAGACCACTTCATCAAAATTCAAGGCAGTCGTATTACTACCTATGGCCACAACCAGACTATCCCATGAGTCTGGTAAAGAAAACAATAAACTGATACACTTATCTTCATCTGAAATTTTAATCTCAACAGATACTAACCGACTTACCATGGTATTGAAGGCATTCAAATGATCTGCCACCGATTCTTCATCTCTCATCCTTAGGTTATACAATTTCTTTATCAGGAATAGTTTTTTTACTAGGGACTTAGACTAATACAACTTCCCCAACTTATCCCATAAATCCTTGGTTGTAGCTTCCTCTTACACATTCAGTAATACTGAATCTGAGAGACACAGTCGGATTGTGCTCTTTGCCTTTCGATCCAAACTTTACCAGTCATCTATTGAAGTTCCTATAGGTGAAGTACCTGGATCTACCACGATCCAATGATCTCTATCCACCAATGGATCTTCCATATTGAGTGTCCATAGCTCAAAACGTTTCCCATTAAACTTCTTGATCTTCATTTTCGAATTGCTCGCCATTTCTTTTCACCTGAAAAATCAATACCACAAATCTCCCACTGTAACAAGGCTTATCATAGTCCCGAGCCAAACCCTTGACCACAAAGGCATCCCCCTGAAGCCAACAAAGCTCTAATCCCAAATGTAGATTTTAACCTTGTACAATATTTACTACAAATAGATTTTTAGTAAAAGAATAGAAAATATACGATGGAAAATACAAACATTACACAGAGATTTTTTCCCTGGAAACCCAAACCGGGAAAACCAGCATATTCTATATATTCATTCATTGTGATACATTGTCTACAATACAATATACATATAAGAGCCAGTGACATCCAAAACCCTAACCCGATGACTTGGATTAGTCAACAACCTTAATTCCTTATCAGAAATAGAAAACCATTGGCAAAAGACATGTGCCAAAAAACCACCCAACAATGGACACAAAAATCGAGGCAACATGAAAAACGAGGCACACACGTTTCCCAAGGAAAAAAAATTCTCCTTAGACCCCCCTGCGTGCCCAGTGCAATGTAGACACTACTACTTGTGCAAATAATATAAAACATACCCAACATTCTCCCACTTATTGTTTTCTTTACATACAGGGGGTTACAGGATTACATAGCAACAATCCAGGGCAACAATGCCCATGCATCCTTTACACCAAGAGAACTTCTTAGTGCTCACAGATTTTGTTAATGAATCTACAAAATTCTTCAAAGTGTCCACCTTCATGAACAACACTTTATTTTGTTCAACCATGTTTCTCACAGAGTGATATTAAATATCAATATGCTTTCTCTTTGAATGATAAGTTGGGTTCTTCACAAAAAAAATTTCACTCTGACTGTCACAATCTATCCCTACAGCTTGTTGTACCAACCCAATACCTGAACACAATATTTGTAACCATATTTCTTCCTTACTTGCATGAGTGGCTGGCATGTATTCAAATTTTGTAGTTGAAAGTGCCACTACAACCTATCTTTTGGTCATCCAACTTATTTCTCCTCCAAATAGGTTAAACACATACCAACTTGTAGATATCCCATGATCCAGATCTACAGCCTAGTCTGCATCCACAAAGACATGTATATCCAACACTCTGTCCAATCAGGGTCTTCCTTGGTAGCACAATCCATAGCTAGAAGTGCCACGCAAATACCTGAAAAACCTTTTTACTATTGTCCAATGCTCCTTCCATGGTTTTGACATATACATGCTCAAAACTCCCACTGCATGTGCAATGTCTAGTCTAGTAGAGACCATTGCATACATAAAACTACCAAATGCACTCGCATATGGAACACGAGACATGTCCTCCTCCTCTTCCTATGTCTTGGGACACTGATCTTCATATAACTTTACACCAACAGGAATAGGAACCTTGACGAGTTTACATTCCTGCATATTAAACCTCTGCAATATTGTCTTGGCATATTTTCTCTGATTTAACCAGAGTTTCCTCTTTTTTCGATCTCTTTTAATTCCCATCCCAAAATGAAACTTGAAGCATCGAGATCCTTCATTTCAAATTTACAGGACAACGGAGTTTAATATGGAAGGATTGAAGCAAGCTCTTAGAGCTTAGTATTGAAGGATTGACGATTTTCTGATGAGCTTGGGCTTTATCAAGAGTAAAGATTATACTAACCTTTACTTCAAGGTTATGAATGATGAGCCAGTTATATTTTTGTTGTATGTGGATGAATTATTCTTAACTGGAGAAGAAAATCTCATCGTTGATTGTAAGAAGAAGCTCGTTGCAGACTTTGAGATGAAAGACCTAGGCCTAATGCACTATTTATTAGGTCTTGAGGTTTGGCAAAGCCCACATAAGATCTTCCTTAACCAAGGGAAGTATGCAGTTGAAATACTGAAAAGTTTCGATATGTTGGAGTATAAATCCATGAACACACCCATGGAAACAAAGTTGAAGCTCCTCGTTGATACTTTGACAGAATTGGTTGATGTTACATTGTACAGACAGATCATTGGATCGTTGATGTATCTGACGAATACCAGGCCAGACATATGTTTTGCTTGAACACCTTGAGTCAGTATTTGGTAGATCTCAGACATGTTCACCTTGTTTCTACAAAACATGTGATGAGATACCTTAAGGGTACATTGGAATTTGGTCTCTTTTATAATGGAGATCATGACTTCAGAATGATTGGTTATATTGATTCATATTGGGCTAGAAGTGCTTCTGACAGAAAGAGAACTTCAAGATGTTGTTTCAGTCTGGGATCAACCATGACTTCATGGTAGAGTAGGAATCAATCCAGTATTTCTCTTAGCACAACAAAAGTGGAATACATTTCTACATGTTCTGCCAGTTGTGAAGCCATATGGCTTTGAAAGTTGTTGATATGTCTATTTGATCTGGAGATGGAAGCAACCATGATTCTATGTGATAACTAGAGTTGCATAAAGATGACAGAGAACCATATGTTCCATGAAAATTCAAAGCACATAGAAATACGGTATCACTACATTCATGATACGGTGCAAAGGGGAACTATAAAGCTCCAATATGTTGGCAGATATGAGCAGGTTGCAGATGTGTTGACCAAGCCTCTATCTCATGTAAAGTTTGAGCACTTTTGAGACAAGCTTGGTATAGTCCAAAAGGACCTCCCTCAAAAGGGGGAGTGATGTTGATGATAATATGGTATTGTGACCAACAACATGTAGATTAGTTAAGATTTTATATCCTAGAGGATTGTTCATCCCTGGACAGATCCTGAAGGTCTGGTAAGGACAGTCTGTCAGAGTACCTGTTCATGTACATGCCAACTTTGGTCAGTAATGGTAGCTCGGTTAGGATTTTTATAATCCTAGGGAATCTTATGATTCCTGGGAAGATCCCAAAGGTCTAGTAAGGATGGTATGTTAGAGTACCACATGGTAGCTCTTTTAGGTTTTTATATCCTAGGGAATCTTATGATTCCTATGCATATCCCTAGGGATTGTCAGAGTACCACAAAATGTTGTTGATACACTTGCCTCAATATATTTCCCTATGATGATGATGATGTTTTTGTTCCATCCTTGTGTTGTGATGTTGTTGCTCCAACCTCGTGTTGTGATTTTGTTGCTCCAACCTCGTGTTGTGATGTTGTTTCTCCAGCCTCGTGTTGTTGATGATGATGTTATTGATATTGTTTTTATAGTTTTTATGCTAATTGATGTTGATGTTTCAGGTTCCAGCTTCATGTTGTGAATGATGATGATGATGATACTCCAGTTTCATGATGTGAATGATGATGCTATTGATGATGAGAAAAACTTCTGATGATTTATAGATATTCCATTCAGTGTTTCAGATGTTGTTGATGTTACTGCCCTCTCTCTCTCCTGATGATGTTGTAGAATACATTTCTTGTTAAGGGGGAGTGTTGAAATATTGTAACTACAAATAATATTCTACTTATTATTGAGTTATTATCTTATATATGAATCCCCTTTTGCAGATTTATCATGTCGGGATTTATGTATGACCAAATCCCCTTTTGGGGATTGTTCAAACCCTAATTATATGATGATAATTGAGAAGTCATCCCCTAGGGCTAATTAAAGTGGATTTAGCCACTAGTTGGAGAAGTCGGCCCTACCTAATGAAGATACATGCTCCTTAGCTAGTATAAATAAGATAGGCTGACGCCTCATTCACTCACTCAAGTCACTCATCTAGTGTGCAAGTTTGAAGGAAGTTGCAATTGCCAGTTGCCAGAAGAAGGAAGATAGAGGTGCATTGCTCAGTGTTGGATATTCTTTTGTGTTTGATTTATTATCTTGGAATTGTATTGGCAATCTATATTAAGGAAGTTTTTTTTTGTTTTTCTCCCCTATGAGGTGTTCCCAAGATAAATGTTGTGTACCTTGTGATTTTGTATCTTTCAGTGATCCTGCTTATGCTATTATTGTCTAGTAAATTGAAAAGAACTTAATAACAACTCTAAATTTTACAAAATTAGTACATACTTCTAACTTATCCCTAGATACTATGTTATGTTGTACATGAGGTTTAATGTTAGTGCTATCTACTATATTACAATGAGGCTCAACAATATGAGTGCAATGAAGGATTTCAAATTGTGTGTTTGATTCCACATAAGATGAAATCTCAACAATGTGATTCCCAAAGAAAGAATCATAAGAATAATTTCCCATAATAGAATGATTGAACATCACAGGTTCATTGGGATGATTTAAGTCATTAACCACATGCTTCATGTATCTTTCTATGTCTACTCTAATATGATTTGGGTTTCCATCATATGGTAACCATAAGTGTGAGCCACCAATCAGTAGAAAAATATCCATCAAGCATAGCCGACCAATCTATGATTAAAAACATTCCATATGTATCAGGGATATATACTACTATAATGTCAATGGTTTGGTGCAATTTAGGGTTGGATGATAATCCAATCAAGACATTCTTTAACTGCCCAATAAGGTTTAATCTTGGCCTGTCTAATTGGATGATTTGTATATTAGACTCTTCAAGGTTGACATTGAGTTTTTCAGAAACTTTGGAGGTGTGACATTTGAAGAAGCTCATGAGTCTACCATGCAATTGTGAACATTTCTATTAAATATTTCAAAATTTAATAAGAAACAAAGAGTATTGGATTTTGATATCTGACTAGTTAAATATACATTTACATTTGACTATATTTGTATGTCGTCTTTTCAGTGGACTGACCAACTTTACTTTTCCCCTTCATTGCTCCTACATTAGATTCTTTAGTGTTCTTGGAAGCAACACCCTATAGTTTTTTGATAAAATTATCTTGGATTTGGGGTAATTTCATGAGTTCAAATAGAGATATATTGGCCTTTGTTCTTTTTAAGCCTTCCAAGAAATCATAATCCAATTTATATGGAGGAGTGGAAGAGGTAATTTGGTTATCACTAGAGGGTGTCTTATGTGTGTTGGGTGTTGTCTTAAATGTTTGAAAGAGGAAGGAAGGTTGGAATATGATGCCTTGATTGCACTCCTTGTGGTTACTACATTTTGGGGCATATTAATTTCTCCAACATATTCCTCTTCTTCTTCTCCCAATCCAAAAGATATGTCCCAAAAAGAATTGACTTCCTTCTCTTCAGTTTCATCAATTTCTTGAGATTGATCTTTTTTTTTTTGCTTCTCCCTCCTATTCTTATTTAGATTCACTTTGGGTATCAATTTACCAAGCTTTGAGGGATTGAATGAAGTCTTCCATATTTATACCTTTAGAAGGGGAGTGGTCTTAGTGGTAGGGGGAGTTCTCTTTTTTGAGGGTTGAATTTTGAAAAACTTATTGGTTTTGGAAGAGCCTTCTCCATAGTTCCTTTTTAGATCAATTATTTCATCAGAGATTTTCTTAAAAATCCTCTGGAGGGATTCCATATTTGTGGAATCTTGATATTTCTTATCTTTAGGAGTTTTTTTCACAATAGCTTTGGTTTTGGTATTGGATTTATCCTTTAAAATTTCAGTTCCAGGATGGCCTTTAAGACTAATCATGTCCTTCTCAATTTTAATGGATTATTTAAAGGTAGCTTCTAAAGTGTTTTTCTTATCCCTTTGAACAAATATTTCCATGGAAACTGGAAGAGAAAAAAGTATAAAATTCAATAGAAACATATTCAACAGGCTTGGAAACTTGAGGAATTTAATTGATTAAAGTGATAAATATTTGATTAAAATATTTAACTTTTTCTTTAGCTTCCATTTTAATTCTTGAAAGATCAAGCACTAAGGTTGTTGGGGTTTTGTCTTCGCCAAAAGTTTCAATAAAAGTAGTTTCAAAAGCATTCCAGCTAGTAATAAAAGATTGAGCTAGAGAAACGTACTAGGTTGAAGCCCTGTTTTCAAATGTAAAAGGAAATAATATGCAAACACCATCTTCATATTGTACATTCATGAGTTTGACAACAAGAATAATTTTTTTTTTATGGTCTTCTGCATAATTTTTCTTATAAAGGTCAAATGCAGGCAAAAATGTTTCATGATGTTTGGGCATATCATGAACCACCCTAGGCACTACAACAATATCGGAAACCAACCAAGGTTGGTTATTTTGCTAGTTAGCATTGGCACCTTCCATTAGTTGAGGGTTTACATGGATTCCCCCTTCTCCTTTTCCCTCAGGTTTGTTTTCTGGCTCACCTATTAGTGTTCAGGGTGGACATCCCAAAAGGATGGAAGGTTGTCCACCCTCAACAAGTAAATATCTTTCTAAATTGAAATCTGAGGGTTTTGGCACTCCTTGTAAGACTCAAGATAGGTGATATCTAGGTGTTTCGATAGTTGGGTTTTATTCATAGGTTGGGGGGAATTTCAAGAGCCTGTTCTTCCCATGTCGTACTTCTTTGGCCTTTGGGCACTGAAAAGTCAATAGAGGGTTGACTATTTTGTCTACTCCAGTGACAAGTTAATAATAGTCATTCACGATTTTGTTGGACTATCTGAAAAAGTACAATGTCATAGGAAGTATGAGATGTTGGCGATACAGGTTCAAACAGAGGAAAACCTATTTGAGTCGAATTTGAGTAGGTGTGTTAAGAGAATACAACAAAGGATTTAAAACCCATTATGGGTTAATGTGGTGATAATCACTTGGAAGACTAGTGTTTATCAACAGAATAGAAGGGGTAAGGTTTTACAATTTCTTAGCAGCCATTAAGTTCTATCGCCCTCCTTCTAGCCCCATTTCTGTTGATGGCTCTAGATTGGCTTGTCAAGTAGGTAAGGGAGAACACCCGATGGAAGGTCCCAATTAGACCCAATCTCATTTGGGATTATGTTTCTAACCAATATGTGGGCCTGATTTCCACTCAAAAGAATTTTTAGTTATGAATTTGAGAATAAAATGTTCTTAGTTGAATTAAAATATGAACTAAATACTAAATTATAACTATCAAAGACTATACTAATCTAACTCTATCCTAACCTATCCTATCCTGATCAAGAGAAAACTAGCTGTATGATTATGGTGAAAGATATTATCACTAGAACTAGAAATAATTCATGTGTAGAAATGGTAAGTGATAATAACAATGCTACAAATACATTGACAATTAGTTGTAGAATGTATTCATAAAATTATTTCTATACTCATAAGGAAACATATGACAACATGAGTATGTAGAATAGAGTGAAGAAATAATTCATACAACATAATTCTATGCTACTCGAGTAGAAGACAAATGCACAAATAAAAGTCTTATGTACATCTACCAAATCACAAATTTCCAGAATGCCTCTCGCTCTTTATTCACTCAGAAGTAATAGTACCATCTCTCATTTAAAAAGGGAAAAATTCATTTTTACGTCGCAATAATTTATTTTATAAAACAAGATATATTGTTCACATTCTGTAACTGTCATCATATCATATGACATCTACAATATTTCATTTCATAGTCTGTATTAAGACTTTACAAATTTCATATGATTAAAAAAAAAAAGACTAATACAAAATACAATGATAAAGAAGTCTTCAAGAGAAGCATGTTGTCTTTGTATTCCTTCCATAGCTTGTAGTCCTTCAGGATCATATCTACTCTGCTTAGTTGCATATTTTCAAGATCTATTTCACTATCACAAATCTTGGTTTTTACCTCCATATTTAGACTCTACTCTATTTTTTGAATGAAGTCCTTGGCTAGTGTGATCCACATGGCTAGCTTCATGAGTTGTTCTTTAAGGACTTATTTATTTGCTTCAGTGATTTTTTCAATAATTGTTGGTTGCTATCTCTTCTGATCTCTACGTTTTCTATTTTTAATGCAGCTGGAGGTGCCTCTTCAAGGTCTACCATCACATCCATTCCAAAATCTTTAGATAAGATATCAGAGGAATTCCATAATATTTTGCATACCTTGTTGCCCACTTCCTGTGTGTTCTTAATATCATTTAGGAGGGGCTTCCAAGTATCAAATAGGAATTGGTCTTTAATATTTTGTCTAGGTGTGTACACTGACAATGTATTAGGCATATTATCATACACAATTTTCTAATCTACAATTATGTCAAAGGCATTTTGAGCCCTTTGATATTTTCTCCTTATGTCTTCTAATCGATCATTCATCTTGATTTGTTATTCTTTGTTCTTGTGAATTTCATTCAAATACAAAAAGATTATTTTTGTACAATCCTAAGTTCCTCATGGAAGATATGGCTTCTTCTTTAATAGTTTCTAGGATGAGTGTTCTTTGTTGGTTTTCTTCTATGGTATTTTCAAGGACCTGCTTATGTTGCTCCAATTTTAGGACTCTGTTCTCCAAATTTTCATTTTATTTTCTTTCTTTCAGGAATTCTACCTGCAAGTTTACCATTTCCTGTGCATGTTTAATCTTTAGCTGTTCTATTTCTTGTGAGTGGGTGAGATTAAGAGCTTCCAATTATTCTTGGTGTAACCTTTGACTTATACTAACTCTTTTCTCAAACTCTACATTTAACTTATCCTTTTGAAGTTGTAAGTTTTTCTGCATTTCCTCTTTGTGCATATGTTCTACAGTGTCAGCCTCTTTCCTAAATTCATCATCTAGGCTATATTTTTTGGTGTTTAGATCTCCTTCAAGATCAATTACCCTAGCCTTGGATATATCCAATTCCTGACCTATCTCATACACTGACATTTTCACCTGAAAATGCATTAAGGGATAAAGCATTTTGTATTACATTTTCCTTAGGGTCTGGGCCTGCCTTCCAGTTGATATTTCTCTCAGAAGATTCTTGATAGAGGGAAAATTCTCCCTTTTTTGTCTTGTTTGATATTCTCTCAATTTCCCTGGTCTTATTTTTATAATAATACTCACCCAGAGCCACTACAACATTGTCAAGTTCTAGTACCTGAGATGAATAGAAAAAATTTCATGGGATGGCTATTAGAGGAGTGACATATTGAATAGGGATATTAAATATACTTGCACTGCGGTTTATTGAAAATCTATTTAACTCATCCTTTTTTTTCTTCTTTTCCCGTTCTTCTTCTTCCTTTGCTTTCTTCCTTTCCTTGGCTTCATCTACCTATTGTTTTTCCTCCTATTCTTTATTTCTCCTCTCTTCAGATTCAACAATTAGTCTTTGCTTCTCTGCTTCCTCCCTTTTCTTTCTTTCCAACTGTTTTAGCCTTAATCTCCACCTTACAGGTCATAGAGGAATCCATTAGTGGATAGAAGCCTTAATGCAACTTTTTCCTAAGATTTGACCCTTTCTAGAGAATTTTTGGAGGGACTTGCATGACACCTAGCATGCAACACTATTTTTGTCTTTATGATGTTTTTTTCCAATTTAAATGTAACAAATCCTAATCTAAGCAAGAAAGAAAAATGCACAAGGAAAACCAACAAAATAGCAAGCAAAGGGTAGTGTGATATTGGTAGTGATGCCCCCTGGCACCCTCTAATGTCTACACGATATCTCAACCAAAAACTCACAAGGAATGGATCTTAATAATGTAAAACCCAATTGAAAAAGGAAACTCAACCAAATGCAACAACCAATCACCCAAAAATACAATTTTAGACCCCAAAGTTCACAAGTGCCATTACGAAAAAGGTCTTAAAATGCTTCACAAGGGATGATCACAAAAATAAAATTTTCGATTTATTTTTTATATCATGCAAAGAATGATGAAAAATACCATGCAAAACTAAGTTATAAAGGTTTTCTTCCCCAAAAATAGGGACCCTGGGCTTCACAACAAAAAAACCAGAAACAATTTTTCAAAAAATGGACCTTTTATGCACCCTATTGTGGACCCTAAAAGAGTCCTCGTGGGTTGCCTTCACTGGATGAGAGAGGCTCCTCACTTGTTGTACCTATGGTGACACATGAGGATTAGTATTGGGACTTGCAATGATTTTGTAGGACTCGCAGAACAGAGTTCTGTCAACCTACGAGGATGCTTCGCGAGACAAATGTAGTGCAAGAAGTGAGGGCTGCAATTTTTTTTCTTTTTGAGAGAAAAAGGGTTTGTTCAAGATCTTTGTATCTGGATCAGATCTCTCAAATCTATTATGTATAAGACCTGAAACTTTGAGTGGAATACAACAAGATTTAAACCACAAAATAAAGGAAGAGAAAGGAAAAGAGATTCAAATAGAGTAGAGTTCTCCCCATAATATTTGGTTTCGCAGATAACAGGGATCTCACTGAGTATATTAGTAAGATCTCCCTAGCATCAACCTAGTTATCATAGAAAAGAGGGGGTATAATTCCTATGGATTCCCTAGAAACAAAAAATAGGATCACATACAAAGAGCTGAGTGAATGGATTGCCTTTTCTTGAATATTTCCCTTAGTGTATCCTGGCTGCTGCAGTCCTGAAGTTCCATCTCCAGCCTCTACAACCTGCTTCTTTCACACCAAAGACAAGAAAAAACCATTCTACTTACTTCCCAATGTTATAATCCTAGATCTAGCTTGAATCTAACTTAATCTATAATCTAGAAGATCATATATGAACATTTATACATCAATGAAAAACATTCAAGGGGAAAACCAAATTATCTATTGATTAAAAACAAGAACTTACATCAAGCATACATACCTCAAGTGTTGATGCAAGTTTCTTCAATCTCCTTTCTCCTTGCCTCTCCTTGCAGCTCTTTGTTCATGCCAGGCTTCAATGACTTCTGGATACGATGGTTGGATACCTTTGCAATTTGTCAACATAACCTTGCTATTCAATTATTCCTCTCTTGTCCAAGGCTTGCCTTTGTTATATAGATCTTGGAGGAGGCTTAAGAGAGGCTTCTAGATATTTTATATGCCACTAGAAACTTGAATGATGTGAGTTCCTAGGATATTACCCCTAAGATCCAACTCATCTCTCACCCATCGCCTTGTAACTCCCCTTTTCTAGAGGTTTGATAGGGCCTCGCTTGTTGAGCCATTGTTGTCTAGCGAGGCCTCGCTTGTTGCATTCTAGGTGTCATGCAAGGCCCTCCAAAAATTCTCTAGAAGGAGTCAAAGCTCAGGAAAAAGTTGCATTAAGGCTTCTATCCACTAATTTCTTCCTCTCTGACCTGTATGGTGGATATTAATGCTATAACACCACTTTGCATCCTATTTTTCCTCAGCTTCCTTTTTAGAGTTCCTTTTCTTTTCATCGACATCTTTCTTAAGGGATTCATCCTTTTTCTTCTTCTCATCCTTCTTGGTGTTCTTATTCCCTTCTTCCCTTGTATTTGTTTCTAGCTCTGCTTTCTTCTTCTGTTGGAGTCTCTCTTATGCTTCCATAGCTTTATTTTCTCTTTCTTCATATTTATGTTCTTCTTTCCTTTTTTTTGCTTCCCGTTTTTCTCTTTCCTTTTCTAGTAGCTATTTAAATTGTTCCTTTACTGTGTTCCTTTCTTAATCTTATTCTTTTTTAATATTTTCTCTAGATGGCTCATCTTTAAGCCTCTGTAGTACTTCTTCAAAAAATAAATCTCCTTTGAAGAGGTCTTCAACAAAGTTTTCATGGATGATTGGGGGGTCAACTTGTCTGATTTTATATGATCAATTATTATATTTTGGGAATCATTCCCTTTTAGTTTCCCTATGCATTAACATATCTGCTATAGGGATTTGTTTTCCTTTTCAGCATGGGATTTATTAAAAAATGTATATCTTCCTATTTGTAGTGGGAAATTGGGACAATACTTCTTGTTGTTTTCTAATAGCTATGATGTGATCCCTTGCCCTACTGTCTAGTACGAAACTTCTCAGGCTAACAATTTATCAAGAACATATTTGGGTAAGAGGTGTGGTAGCCCAAAACTTCCATAAACCCTAATATAAGTGTAATATTTCTTTACATACCAATCTCCAATTTGTTTTAGGGTTGCTATGGCCCTATGTGATATCCTCTGTGGAAAAAATTTAAAAAATACCTTGTACAAAGGGGTAAGAAATAATCACATATGTTGTAAAAGTGTTCCTTGTAATTTACATCCCATGGATTTTATAAATAAATGTGAATTGGGGGATGACTTGGATGTTGGATTACTGAGAGGGGGGTTGAATCAGTAATAGAGAAATCTAATCCTTTTTAACCATAAAATGCAAGTATTACATCAATGTAGCATTATCATCCAATAGTTGTAGAGTAAATAAGCAATGAACAAATGAGCAATCATACACATACACAGTACACCCGTTTTTTTACGTGGAAACCCAAAGAGGGAGAAAACTACATAATGCATTTTCTTATATGTCTTTAAGAATTACATTCATTGGAAGCGCCGACTTCCTTTGTTTTTGAGCTGCAACTAGAAGGAGGCTCCAACCCCCTAGTTTCTCAAGCTACAACTTGAGGGAAGCTCCAATTCCCCAATTCTCTGGTTACAACTAGAAGGAGGATACAACCCCCTATGTTCTCCGGCTACAATCGGAAGGTGGCTACAACCACCTGTCCTTGCCCCGTACAACCGCCCTGAAATATAAGTAGAATGATGGAACCATTGTCACAATATCACTGTGAGATATACTGTTGTAAACCTGTACCAATGAACCTACACCAAACAACCTGTACCAATAACCCGAACCAAACAACCTGTAATCAACCTATACCATAAACAAGTGCATCATCCATGCACCAACAAGTACCCCAACTTGTTCCATCAACGAGTGCATCAACCATGCACCAAATATGTACCAATCATGCATCAAATACACATAAACTATGACTCATCAAGATGTACCAACATCATCAATTATGCACCTCATGTATGTGTCAACTCATCAACTACGTGTCTCAACCATGTACCCAACATGTACCTCAACCAAAAGCCCTCATCAATTTCATCATCCAACTAGGATTTGTAACTCTGTAATAGACCTGATGTATATGATCACATACCTGCAAACCTTCCTTGACTTTAACAACAAGAGACTAACATTTTCATCAAACTTTACTTTAGTCTCACATTACTAATTTTGGATTAGTCAACAACCCTAACTTGAAATAATCATAACTATGTACCTGTAATGAATAAAGATCTGAAAATAGTACACAATGTTCTTTAGTGTCTTTTATGCAATTCCTCTGGGTTTCACTACTTGGAACCTCTCAGAAAAGTATTTATAGAAAAAATGACATACCTTGTTGAATTATGGCTTATTCTAGAGAACTAAATTGTAGAGCGTGCCTCGCATGGAGTATTTGTTTTATAGATTTGAAAAAGGTACACAGAATACTACAGAATGTACGATAACCAATACATTTGGTATTACTGAATTTGGATCTGTTATGAATAATTTATGACGTTTTTACCAGAAACACATGTTTTAGACTAGTTTCAGGACTAGACACAAACCCTATTTTCCATAGAGTGTAAATCCAAAAATACAATGACCCACAAATTGAAATTTTTATCACAACTACTTGGATATGTTTCCTCAACAACCTTCATATTTTGCAGTTTGAATCATTCTAGAAAAAATATTTATGGCGAAAATGGTGACATGACATGTAAATAACATACCTTAGAAAGCATCATCAAAATAATTTATCCTCCCTTGAATTTTGGCCTTCTTTACTTCACCTTCCCTCTGAAATTCACCTTAGATATCCTTTGGTTACCTCAGTCACTTGTAGATATTCAATATGCTCAAGTGTGATTTAAAATGAGAGACCCTTGCCTCTTATTTATACTTTTATGTAGCTTCCTCAAGGGGTTACCTTCTAACAATCTTAAACCACTTTCCTTATTTTAAGGCTAACCCACTTCTAACCACTTATCCACTTAGTAATTTCTCCATTAAATTTATTATTTGCGACCACTTTGGCTACTTTGACCTTTTGGGGCTTCTAGATGACTCATGAGGGTTCTCCAACTTAACATGGCCATAACTCTCTAACCGTGAGGAGTTATGTGACGTTTCACATACCACCAGAAATGGCATGACATGTACTATCCATCTAGAATATTATTACCTTCAAATATATTAAAACTCATACCATTATACATCAAACAAACTTGGGCCCATTACCCAAACCGTTGTGTTACCAGAATTTTCTACCGAACTTTTTTCAAGGGTTGACATCAATGAAAACCAACCCAAATAATAAAAAATCTCACCCTTTAGCATTGATGGTAGCACTCTGATGCAATACCGAAGTCATATCACTCATGCTACCCACGTGACCATCGCTCCCCCTGGAGCCATGCCTCAATTCTCTTTCTCCAAGCATTTACCTTTGCATCTGATAAATCTCTCCCCCTTTGTCATCAATGGAAAAGGTATCTTTCCATCCAGGGATGCTCCCCCTAACTGAACTCTTCCTGAAACTGATCTCCCAACCTGAACTATACTCTTTATGGTGCTTCCTCATGTAAATCTAAGACATATAAGATAATAATTCAAAAGCATTCATTTTGGAGTAGAAATTACTTTGAGTCTCTGGCGATGATACTCAAAGGCTTCCCGTGGAAGCAGTTTTGTAAATATGTTTTCCACTTGTTCTTTTTTGCCCACATATTCAACTCTGATGTTCTTCTCTGCAACTTGTTCCCGTAGAGAGTGATACTTGATTGGAATGTGCTTTGTCTTGGAGTGCATCACTGAGTTCTTTGAGATACTGATGGCGCTTGTATTATCACAATGGATTGGAATGGGCTCATCATACTCAACCTATATATTTGTCAGAGTTTGTTTCATCCATAGAACCCGTGTACAACATGTTGTTGTTGCAATATACTTTTCTTCGGATGTAGATAAATATATTGATGATCGTTTCTTGCTTAGCCAAGATACTAAACACTCACCCAAGTAGAACGTTGCTCCATTGGTGCTTCATTGGTCATTAATGCAACCTGCATCTGTGTAGGCAATAAGTGATAGATCCTTTCCTTTTGGATACCATAATCCAAACTCTTATGTTCCTTTGAGATATATGAAAATCCTTTTCACTTCTAAGACATGTGATTCCTTTGGTGTTGCTTGAAATCATGCCATTTGTCCAAGTTCCTGCATTACATCTGGTCTGGATGTTGTCACATATAGTAAGATACCAATCATTGACCTGTATTCCCTCTGGTATGTAGACTTTAAATCATCATCTTTGCTGAACTTGCAACTGGTTTTCATAGGAGTGGTAACTGGTTTGCAATCTTCCATTTCGAACTTCTTTAGCGTTTATGTGATATACTTAGTTTGAGAAATAAAAATTCCTTGGTTGCTTTGACATATTTGAAGACCCAGAAAGAAGGATAGTTCTCTGAGTAATGGCATTTCAAATTCATTCTACATATCCTTTGAAAATTGTTGGCTTAACCTGTCACCATTACTTCCAAAAATAATATCATCAACATAAACTTCAATTAATAAAATACTATCTTGAGTTACCTTGATGTAGAGGTTGTTTTCTGCACTTCCTTTTCTGAAACTTGCCTACTGTAGATATTTATCCTGTCTAGAGTACCATTCTCTAGGAGCCTGTTTTAGACCATACAATGCCTTCTTCAATTTACACACATAATCTACGTTTTCTGAAAATTGAAATCCTTCTGGATGTTTGATGTAGACTTTTTTTTCAAGTTCCCCATTCAAAAAATTTGATTTCACATCCATCTGATACACTTTAATATTCTTGGAGCATGCATAAGATAAAAACAATCGGATTTCTTCCATTCTGGAAACTGGGGAAAATGTCTCTTCAAAGTCAATTCCTTCAA
This sequence comes from Picea mariana, assembly GCA_032191745.1. Classification (NCBI taxonomy): domain Eukaryota; kingdom Viridiplantae; phylum Streptophyta; class Pinopsida; order Pinales; family Pinaceae; genus Picea; species Picea mariana. Next base: position 29,473 of record JASDQU010240697.1, read on the forward strand.
CCTGTGTGTATCCTTTACATACCAATCTAGCTTTGTTCCTTGTAACCTGTCTATCTTCATTCAATTTATTTATGAAAACCCACTTTGTTCCAATAACATTCTTATTCTTTGATCTTGGAACTAATTCCCAAGTGTCATTCTTCTCTATTTGATCCAATTCTTTATCCATGGCCTTATTCTAGAATTCATCCTTGCTGGCCTCTTCAAAAATGTTTGGTTCAATCGTAGATAAGAGTGCTAGGTGTGTTTATTTTGGTGAACATATTCTTCTTCTAGTCTCAACTCCTACATCATTGTTTCTAATAATTTGATCCAAAGGAAGATTCTTCTGTACTCGTTTTCTAGGTGTCTTTGGAGGCACTTGCTGAACTTTCTCTTCTACTTCTGTCTGATCCTCTTCATCTTCCCCTTCTACTTCTTCTTCATCTTTTGCTTCCTCTTCATAAAGTTCTTCCATTGATTCATTTTCTTCTTCCTTTAATTCTCGTCCACCTATTTCATCAATTGTTACATTGATGCTTTCCACAAATTTGTTCAACCTCAAATTGTAAGACTTGTATGTTTTTCTTGTACTTGAGTAACCAATAAGTACTCCTTTGTCCACATGAGAGTCAAACTTTCCCATTCTGCCATCTTCTCTTTTGATGTAGCATTTTCTTCCAAATACTCTAAAGTGCTTCACATTTGTTGGTCTTCCTTTCCATAGCTCGTAGGGATTTTTTTCATTATTTTTTCTGAGCATAACTCTGTTTTGAATGTGAACTATTGTATGCACTACATGTGTCCAAAAAATATCTGTCAATTTGGAATCTATTAGCATTGTTCGAGCCATTTCCTATACTGTCTTGTTCTTTCTTTCAACAACTCCATTCTGTTGAGGTGTCCTAACAATATATAATTTCCTTTTTATTTCATGCCTACTATGGTAGTCCATAAATTAATTTGAAGTGACCTCTCCTCCATTATCAGATATCAAACATTTAATTTTTGAATCCATTTTATTTTCAACCATCTCCTTGTAGACCTTGAAGTTTTCAAAAGTTTCAAACTTATTCCTGAGAAAGCAAACTACAGACAGTCTTGTATAATCATCAACTAATAACATACAATATTTCTCACCTTTTAAACCCTTTTTTGTAGTTGGTCCAACTAGATCAGTATGCACAATTTTCATTGGTCTTGTCATTGAATATTCCTTTGATTTGAACCCGGTCTTTGTTTTCTTTCCTTATTAACAATGCTTGCATAAAGTGTTGGTTGGTTTCGTGATCTAGGGAATTTCTCTAACTGCTTCCTTTTTGTTGAATTTGACAAGGTTATAAAAGTGTATGTGACCCATTCTTCTATCCCATAGCCAACTTTCATCTTCATTTCCTAGACAACACTTTTCATTTCCAATTTCACTTAATAGATATATGTTTCTTGAAGTTCTTGCAGTTGTTGCAATCAATTTTCCTGAACCTTCTTTTCTTATCTCACACTTCTGTGAATCGAAAGTAATTTTATGACCTTGGTCACACATTTGAATAAAAATTAGACGATTATGTTTCATATCTTCTACTAGTAGAACATTTTCTACTTTTGTATTCTTGTTTCCATTTTTTACTATGTCTTTTCCAATGATTTTAGTTGAATCATCATTTTCGAAAGAGACTCATACATCTCTTTCCTTTACTAATGTAAGAAACCTGTCTTTATCACTTGTCATGTGTTTTGAACAACCATTATCACCATACCAACTACGTTTATTTTGCTTAGCTTGTAGAGCGAATGTGCATTATTCATTGATATATTGATTATGCTTTCTTATCCATGTTCTCTTCTGAGGTTTCTGTCTGTGATTGTTGTGGCTCTCTAGGAGGGACTTCCATTCTAATATATTTGTCCATGTGTCGAAAGTTGTTGCACTTGTAGCATTCCACTTCAGTGCTCAATGATTCAAACCTGTTGTAGCTTCTTCTTTGTGTTTCAATAGGCCTTCTTGGATAACCATTTTGTGTATGAATTTTAAAGTTGTTTATGTTCCTCCTATTTTCTCTGCAACTTACAACTTTATGTCCAAAATTATTGCATGCATAACATAAACCAAAAAATATAGTTTGGTACCTGGGAGTTGAAGATCTTCTGAAAGGAGTTATTTTTATGAATCCTTCTTCTTCCTGAGGCCTGCCTGTTTCTATTGGTCGTTGATTATGAAATATGAATCTTCTCGATGGAGGAGTGTCCCTATAATCTTCCTTGTAGGTCTTCCTATTCTCTTTGATTGTTTCTGCATAATTGTTTGGGTATGTTTCTTGTTTTTTTGCCTTGGAGCTTGATCCATTTTTTGTCTGATTGTATCCAAGTTCGAACTTGTCATGATGAGGCTTTTGATTTCTAATAATGTCATCCAAAAATTTTGAGTTGTTCTGCATATTTTTTTAATATCCTTTCTCAATGTGACAATCTATGCTTCCAAATTTCCAATGATCCTGTCTCTTTCTTCTAGTTGTTCTTTGAGTGCTTCTTCAATTCTTTTATCTTCTTCTGTTTGAACCTTCAATTTCATGATAATTCGTTCTAGTTCTTGAGTGTCTTATTTCTTGTATAGTTCTTCTTGTAGCTTCTTGTTTTTCTTCTTTTCTCTTCTTATAACTTCTATGGCACTCAACAATTCTTCTCGGTAGTCAAATTCTGCCTCTTCATATCCTTCTTTGGTGTCTTTTTTATTAGAGTCTTCTACTACCATGAATAGAACTCTTTTTGTCTCACTGTCACTGACTTCATCTTCATCTGATGAAGATATGTCTTCTTTGGTTAATAAGCTTTTTCTTGAAATCTTTCTTTTTGTTTCTTTTTCCTTTATATGTTTGTTTTCTATTTGATTAATATTCATCATTCCTCTTATTTTTCTTATGAGGAATTTTTTTTATCAAAATGACCAGTACCATCACAATTAAGACAAATCAATGGAAGCTTACCTTTATATCTTCTGTTGGTTCCCTTGTTCAATCTTCTGACAAAGTTGGCCACTTTTTCTTCATCATCTTCTGAGAAGTCACTGCTCCTGCTATGTTCCTTTTGCTTTCCCTTTTGGATGCTTTGAAAAATGCTTCTTTTAAATATGGATTTTCTTGTTCAGTTCTCATTTTATATGTTGTGAATATTCCATGTAGTTCATCCATGCTTATTGAGTCTAGATCTTCTCTTTCTTATAATGCTTATATCTTAGGATCAAATCTCATAGGAAGAGATCTTAGTACCCTTTGAACAATTACATATTCTTCAATTTCTTCTCCCAATCCTATGATTGCATTCACTGTTTCATCGACTCGTAAGAAGTAGGCTACAATATTCTCATCTTCCTTCATCTTTAGTTGTTCTAATTGACCTCTGTAAGTTTAAAGCTTTGCTTCTTTGACTTTTGAATCTCCTTCATAAATATTTTGAAGTTTGTCCCAAATCTCTTTAGTGGATTTACAATGTACAACTTTAGTATATACTAATTTACCAAGACCATTCAAAAGTGCATTTGTGGCTTTGGAATTATTTTGACTGAGTTTCATTTCATTTTCACTTGTTGGAAGAATTGTTGGTTCTTTGTATCCATCCACTACTGATTTCCAAATTTCAAATCCATGTGCATGTATATATTTTTAAATCCTTCAGCTCCAGAATGCATACTTCTATCCATTAAAATGTGGTATTCCATTTTTATACATGTTGTTTCTCTCCATGATCTACCTTTCAGTGGTTAAACTGATTTCTGAAGGAACTTGCTCTGATACCAATTGTTGGATTATTGGGGTGGTGAATCGGTAATAGAACAATCTAATCATTTTTAACCATAAAATGAAAGTATTATATCAATGTAGCATTATCATCCAATAGTTGCAGAGTAAATAAGCAATGCACAAATGAGCAATCATAAACATACACAGTACACCCATGTTTTTACATGGAAACCCAAAGCGGGAGAAAACCACATAATGTTTTTTCTTATATGTATT
>JASDQU010240697.1:52830-68646 GCA_032191745.1 Picea mariana
ATCTCTCTGTAATCTTTTTCTTTGCATTAATAAACTGCTCCAAGTAGCCGCGTTGGCTGGGGCCGTGGATGTTTCCCCGTAGGGGTTTTACCACGTGAAAACATCGGTGTGTTGATCTTTGATTTGGTTATGTGAGTGGTTACTGAAGGTGTTCGTCCTCTGTTGGAATACCTGTTTTGTCGAACAATTGATTGTTGCATTTGGTTGAGTTTCCTTTTTCAATTGGGTTTTACATTATTAAGATCCATTCCTTGTGAGTTTTGGGTTGAGATATCGTGTAGACATTGGAGGGTGCCAGGGGGCATCACTACCAATATCACACTACCCTTTGCTTGCTACTTTGTTGGTTTTCCTTGTGCATTTGTCTTTCTTGCTTAAATTAGGATTTGTTACATTTAAATTGGAAAAAAATATCATAAAGACAAAAATAGTGTTGCATGTTAGGTGTCATGCAAGGCCCTCCAAAAATGCTCTGGAAAGGGTCAAATCTTAGGAAAAAGTTGCATTAAGGCTTCTATCCACTAATGGATTCCTCTATGACCTATAAGGTGGAGATTAAGGCTAAAACAATTGGAAAGAAAGAAAAGGGAGGAAGCAGAGAAGAAAAGACTAATTTTTTAATCTGAAGAGAGGAGAAATAAAGAAGAGGAAAAACAATATGTAGATGAAGCCAAGGAAAGGAAGAAAGCAGAGGAAGAAGAAGAACAGGAAAAGAAGAAAAAAAAGGATGAGTTAAATAGATTTTCAATAAACCCCAATGCAAGTATATTTAATATCCCTATTCAAGATGTCACTCCTCTAATAGCCATCCCAGGAATTTTTTCATATTCATCTAAGGAACTAGAACTTGACAATGTTGTAGTGGCTCTGGGTGAGTATTATTATAAAAATAAGACTAGGGAAATTGAGAGAATATCAAACAAGACAAAAAAGGGAGAATTTTCCCTCTGTCAAGAATCTTCCAAGAGAAATATCAAATGGAAGGCAAGCCCAGACCCTAAGAAAAATGCAATACAAAATGCTTTATCCCTTAATGCATTTTCAAGTGCAAATATAATGTCTGTAATTGATATTGAAGGAGATCTAAACACCAAAAAATATAGCCTAGATGATGAATTTAGGAAAGAGGTTGACACTGTAGAACATATGCACAAAGAGGAAATGCAGAAAAACTTACAACTTCAAAAGGATAAGTTAAATGTAGAGTTTGAGAAAAGAGTTAGTATAAGTCAAAGGTTACACCAAGAATAATTGGAAGCTCTTCAGCTCACCCACTCACAAGAAATAGAACAACTAAAGATTAAACATGCACAGGAAATGGTAAACTTGCAGGTAGAATTCCTGAAAGAAAGAAAATAAAATGAAAATTTGGAGAACAGAGTCCTAAAATTGGAGTAACATAAGCAGGTCCTTGAAAAGACCATAGAAGAAAACCAACAAAGAACACTCATCCTGGAAACTATTAAAGAAGAAGCCATATCTTCCATGAGGAACTTAGGATTGTACAAAAATAATGTTTTTGTATTTGAATGAAATTCACAAGAACAAAGAAGAACAAATCAAGATGGATGATTGATTAGAAGACAAAAGGAGAAAATATCAAAGGGCTCAAAATTCCTTTGACATAATTGTAGATTAGAAAATTGTGTATGATAATATGCCTAATACATTGTCAGTGTACACACCTAGACAAAATATTAAAGACTAATTCCTATTTGATACTTGGAAGCCCCTCCTAAATGATATTAAGAACACACAGGAAGTGGGCAACAAGGTATTCAAAATATTATGGAATTCCTCCGATATCTTATCTAAAGATTTGGGAATGTATGTGATGGTATACCTTGAAGAGGCACCTCCAACTGCATTAAAAATAGAAAATGTAGAGACCAAAAGAGATAGCAACCAACAAATCATTGAAAAAATCACTGAAGTAAATAAATAAGTCCTTAAAGAACAACTCATGAAGATAGCCACGTGGATCACACTAGCCAAGGACTTCATTCAAAAAATAGAGTAGAGTCTAAATATGGAGGTAAAAACCAAGATGTTTGATAGTGAAATAGATCTTGAAAATATGCAACTGAGCAGAGTAGATGTGATCTTGAAGGACTACAAGCTATGGAAGGAATACAGAGACAATATGCATCTCTTGAAGACTTCTTTATCATTGTATTTTGTATTAGATTTTTTTTTTAATCATATGAAATTTGTAAAGTCTTAATACAGAATATGAAATGAAATATTGTAGATGTCATATGATATGATGACAGTTACATAATGTGAACAACCTATATTGTTTTATAAAAGAAAGTATTGCGACGTGAAAATGAAATTTTCCCTTTTTAAATGAGAGATGGTACTATTACTTCTGAGTGAATAAAGAGCGAGAGGCATTATGGAAATTTGTGATTTGGTAGATGTACATGAGACTTTTATTTGTGCATTTGTCTTTTACTCGAGTAGCATAGAATTATGTTGTATGAATTGTTTCTTCACTCTATTCTACATACTCATGTTGTCATATGTTTCCTTATGAGTATAGAAATAATTTTATGAATACATTCTACAACTAATTGTCAATGTATTTTTGGCATTGTTATTATCACTTACCATTTCTACACATGAATTATTTCTAGTTCTAGTGATAATATCTTTCAACATAATCGTACAATTAGTTTTCTCTTGATCAGGATAGGATAGGTTAGGATAGAGTTGGATTAGCATAGTCTTTGATAGTTATAATTTAGTATTTAGTTCATATTTTAATTCAACTAAGAACATTTTATTCTCAAATTCATAAGTAAAAATTCTTTTGAGTGGAAATCAGGCCCACATATTGGTTAGAAACATTATCCCAAATTAGAGTGGGTCTAATTGGGACCTGCCATCGGGCGTTCTCCCTTACCTGCTTGACAAGCCAATCTAGACCCATCAACATAAATGGCTCTAGAAGGAGGGTGATAGAACTTAATGGATGCTAAGAAATTGTAAAACCTTACCCCTTCTATTCTGTTGATAAACACTAATCTTCCAAGTGATTATCACCACATTAACCGAGAATGGGTTTTAAATCCTTTGTTGTATTCTCTTAACACACCTGCTCAAATTCAACTCAAATAGGTTTTCCTTGGTTTGAACCTATATCACCAAAATCTCATACTTTCTATGATGTTGTACTTTTTCAGATAGTCCAACAAAATCATGAATAAGTATTAACTTGTCACTGGAGTAGACAAACCGGTCAACCCCCTATTGACTTTCCAGTGCCCAAAGGATAAAGAAGTATGACATGGGAAGAACGAGCTCTTGAAATCCCCCCCAACCTATGAATAAAACCCAACTATCAGAACACCCAGATATCACCTATCTCAAGTCTTACAAGGAGTACCAGAACCCTCAGATTTCGATTTAGAAAGATATTTACTTATTGAGGGTGGGCAACCTTCCATCCCTTTGGGATCTCCACCCTGAACACTAATAGGTGAGCCCGAAAACAAACCCAAGGGAAAAGGAGAAGGGGGAATCCATGTAAACCCTCAACTAACGGAAGGAGCCAATGCTAACCATCAAAATAACCAACCTTGGTTGGTTCCCAATATTATTGTAGTGCCTGGGGTGGTCCATGATATGCCCAAACATCATGAAACATTTTTGCCTACGTTTGACCTTGATAAGAAAAATTATGCAGAAGACCATAAAAAAAAATTATTCTTGTTGTCAAACTCATGAATGTACAATATGAAGATGGTGTTTGCATATTATTTTCTTTTACATTTGAAAACAGGGCTTCAACCTAGTATGTTTCTCTAGCTCAATCTTTTATTACTAGCTGGAATGCTTTTGAAACTACTTTTATTGAAACTTTTGGCGAAGACAAAACCCCAACAACCTTAGTGCTTTATCTTTCAAGAATTAAAATGGAAGCTAAAGAAAAATTTAAATATCTTAATCAAAGATTTCTCACTTTAATCAATTAAATTCCTCAAGTTTCCAAGCCTGTTGAATACGTTTCTATTGAATTATATACTTTTTTCTCTTCCTGTTTCCATGGAAATATTTTTTCAAAGGGACAAGAAAAACACTTTAGAAGCTACCTTTAAATAATCCATTAAAATTGAGATGGACATGATTAGTCTTAAAGGTCATCCTGGAACTGAAATTTTAAAGGATAAAGCCAATACCAAAACCAAAGCTATTGTGAAAAAATCTCCTAAAGATAAGAAATATCAAGATTCCACAAATATGGAACCCCTCCAGAGGATTGTTAAGAAACTCTCCGATGAAATAATTGATCTAAAAAGGAACTATGGAGAAGGCTTTTCCAACACCAATAAGTTTTTCAAAATTCACCCCCCAAAAAAAGAGAACTCCCCCTACCACTAAGACCACTCCCCCTTCTAAAGGTATAAATATGGAAGACTTCATTCAAGCCCTCAAATATTGGTAAATTGATACCCAAAGTGAATCTAAATAAGAAGAGGAGGGAGAAGCAAAAAAACAAGATCAATATTAAGAAACTGATGAAACTGAAGAGAATGAAGTCAATTCTTTTTGGGACATATCTTTTGGATTGGGAGAAGAAGAAGAGGAATATGTTGGAGAAATTAATATGTCCCAAAATGTAGTAACCACAAGGAGTGCAATCAAGGAATCATATTCCAACCTTCCTTCCTCTTTCAAACATTTAAGACAACACCCAACACACATAAGACACCCTCTAGTGATAAGCAAATTGCCCCTTCCACTCCTCCATATAAATTGGATTATGATTTCTTGGAAGACTTAAAAAGAACAAAGGCCAATATATCTCTATTTGAACTCATGAAATTACCCCAAATCCAAGATAATTTTATCAAAACACTATAGGGTTTTGCTTCCAATAACACTAAAGAATCTAATGTAGGAGCAGTGAAGGGGAAAATTAAAGTTGGTTAGTCCACTGAAAAGACGACACTACAAAGGTAGTCAAATGTAAATGTATATTTAACTAGTCAGATATCAAAATCCAATACTCTTTGTTTCTTATCAAATTTTGAAATATTTAATAGAAATGTTCACAATTGCATGGTAGACTCATGAGCTTCTTCAAATGTCACGCCCTCCAAAGTTTCTGAAAAACTCAATGTCAAACCTGAAGAGTCTAATATACAAATCATCCAATTAGACAAGCCAAGAGTAAACCTTATTGGGGAGTTAATGAATGTCTTGATTGGATTATCATCCAACCCTAAAGTGCGCCAAACCATTGACATTATAGTAGTATATATCCCTGATACATATGGAATGCTTTTAATCATAGATTGATCAGCTATGCTTGATGGATATTTTGTTACTGATTGGTGACTCACACTTATGGTTACCATATGATGGAAACCCAAATCATATTAGAGTAGACATAGAAAGATACATGAAGCATGTGGTTAATGACTTAAATCATCCCAATGAACTTGTGATGTTCAATCATTCTATTATGGGAAATTACTCTTATGATTCTTTCTTTGGGAATCACATTGTTGAGATTTCTTCTTATGTGGAATCAAACACACAATTTGAAATCCTTCATTGCACTCATATTGTCGAGCCTCACTGTAATATAGTAGATAGCACTAACATTAACCCTCATGTACAACATAACATAGTATCTAGGGATAAGTTAGAAGTATGTACTAATTTTGTAAAATTTAGAGTTGTTATTAAGTTCTTTTCAATTTACTAGACAATAATAGCATAAGCAGGATCACTGAAAGATACAAAATCACAAGGCACACAACATTTATCCTGGGAACACCTCATGGGGGAGAAAAACCAAAAAAAACTTCCTTAATATAGATTTCCAATACAATGCTAAGATAATAAACCAAACACAAAAGAATATCCAACACTGAGCAATGCACCTCTCTCTTCCTTCTTCTGGCAAGTGGCAATTGCAAATTCCTTCAAACTTGCACACTATATGAGTGACTTGAGTGAGTGAATGAGGTGCTAGCCTATCTTATTTATGCTAGCTGAGGAGTGCTAGAGTGGTGTATCTTCATTAGGTAGGGCCGACTTCTCCAAATAGTAGCTAAAATCACTTTAATTAGCCATGGGGGCCGACTTCTCAATTATCATCATATAATTAGGGTTTGAACAATCCACAAAAGGGGATTTGGTCATACATAAATCCCGACATGATCAATCCACAAAAGGGGATTCATCTATAAGATAATAACTCAATAATAAGTAGAATATGATTAGTAGTTACAATATTTCAACACTCCCCCTTAACAAGAAGGGTATTCTACAACATCATCAGGAGAGAGAGAGGGCAGCAACATCAACAACATCTGGAACACTGACTGGAATATCTATAAATCATCAGAATTTTTTCTCATCATCAATAGCAACATCATTCACATCATGAAGCTGGAGTATCATCATCATAATCATTCACAACATGAAGTTGGAACCTGAAACATCAACATCAGTTAGCATAAAAACTATAAAAACAATATCAACAACATCATCATCAACAACATGAGGCTGGAGAAAAAACATCACAGCATGAGGTTGGAGCAACAAAATCACAACACGAGGTTGGAGAAACAACATCACAACACAAGGATGGAGAAACAATATAATCATCATCGTAGGGAAACATATTGAGGCAAGTGTATCAACAACATTTTGTGGTACTCTGACAATCCCTAGGGATATGCATAGGAATCATAAGATTCCCTATGATATAAAAACCTAAAAGATCTACCATGTGGTACTCTAACAGACCATCCTTACCAGACCTTTGAGATCTTCCCAGGAATCATAAGATTCCCTAGGATTATAAAAATCCTAACGGAGCTACCATTACTGACCAAAGTTGGCATGTACATGACAGGTACTCTGATAGACTATCCTTACCAGACCTTCGGGATATGTCCAGGGATGAACAGTCCTCTAGGATATAAAATCCTAACTGATCTACCTATTGTTGGTCACGATACCATAGTATCATCAACATCACTCCCCCTTTCGAGGGAGGTCCTTTTGGAATATACCAAGCTTGTCTCAAAAGTGCTCAAACTTTACATGAGATAGAGGCTTTCTCAACACATTTGCAACCTGCTCATCTGTGCCAACATATTGGAGTTTTATAGTTCCCCTTTGCACCATATCACGAATGTAGTGATACCGTATTTCTATGTGCTTTGAATTTTCATGGAACATATGGTTCTCTGTCATTTTATGCAACTCCAGTTATCACATAGAATCACAGTTGCTTCCATCTCCAGATCAAATAGACATATCAACAAATTTTGAAGCCATATGGCTTCACAACTAGTAGAGCATGTATAAGTGTATTCCACTTTTGTTTTGCTAAGAGAAATACTAGATTGATTCCTACTCTGCCATGTAGTCATGGCTTATCCCAGACTGAAACAACATCTTGAAGTGCTCTTTCCGTCAGAAGAACTTCCATCCCAATATGAATCAGTATAACCAATCATTCTGAAGTCATGATCTCCATTATAAAAGAGACCAAATTCCAATGTACCCTTAAGGTATCTCATCACATGTTTTGTAGAAACAAGGTGAACATGTTTGAGCTCTACCAGATATTGACTCAAGGTTTTCATAGCAAAACATATATCTGGCCTGGTATTTGTCAGATACATCAATGATCTAATGATCTGTCTATACAATATAGCATCAACCAATTCTGTCAAAGTATCAACGAGGAGCTTCAACTTTGTTTCCATGGGTGTGTTCATGGATTTATACTCCAACATATCGAACCTTTTTAGTATTTCAATTGCATACTTCCCTTGGTTAAGGAAGATCTTATGTGGGCTCTGCCAAACCTCAAGACCTAAGAAATAGTGCATTAGGCCTAGGTCTTTCATCTCAAAGTATGCAACGAGCTTCTTCTTACAATCAACGATGAGATTTTCTTGTCCAGTTAAGAATAATTCATCTACATACAACAACAATATAACTGGCTCATCATTCACAACCTTGAAGTAAAGGTTAGTATCATCTTTACTGTTGATAAAGCCCAAGCTCGTCAGAAAACCATCAATCCTTCAATACCAAGCTCTAAGAGCTTGCTTCAATCCTTCCATATTAAACTTCGTTGTCCTGTAAATTTGAAATGAAGGATTTCGATGCTTCAAGTTTCATTTTGGGCATGGGAATTAAAAGAGATCAAAAAAAGAGGAAACTCTGGTTAAATCAAAGAAAATATGTCGAGACAATATTGCAGAGGTTTAACATGCAGGAATGTAAACCCGTCAAGGTTCCTATTCCTATTGGTGTAAATTTATATGAATATTAGTGTCCCAAGATGCAGGAAGAGGAGGAGGACATATCTCATGTTCCATATGCGAGTGCAGTTGGTAGTTTTATGTATGCAATGGTCTCTACTAGACTAGACATTGCACATGCAGTGGGAGTTTTGAGCAAGTATATGTCAAAACCAGGGAAGGAGCATTCGACAATAGTAAAAAGGGTTTTCAGGTATTTGCGTGGCACTGCTAGCTATGGATTGTGCTACCAAGGAAGACCTTGATTGGACAGAGTGTTGGATATACATGTCTTTGTGGATGCAGACTGGGTTGGAGATCTAGATTGTGGGATATCTACAAGTTGGTATGCGTTTAACCTGTTTGGAGGAGAAATAAGTTGGATGACCAAAAGACAGGTTGTAGTGACACTTTCAACTACAAAATTTGAATACATGGCAGCCACTCATGCAAGTAAGGAAGCAATATGGTTACAAAGATTGTGTTCAGGTATTGGGTTGGCACAACAAGTTGTAAGGATAGATTGTGACAGTCAGAGTGCAATTTTTTTTGTGAAGAACCTGACTTATCATTCAAAGAGAAAGCATATTGATATTTAATATCACTCTGTGAGAAACATGGTTGAACAAAATAAAGTGTTGTTCATGAAGGTGGACACTTTGAAGAATGTTGTAGATTCATTAACAAAATATGTGAGCATTAAGAAGTTCTCTTGGTGTAGAGGATCCATGGGCATTGTTGCCTTGGATTGTTTCTATGTAATACTGTAACCCCCTATGTGCAAATAAAACAATAAGTGGGAGAATGTTGGGTATGTTTTATATTATTTGCACAAGTAGTAGTGTCTACATTGCACTGTGCACACAGGGGGGTCTGAGGAGAATTGTTTTTCCTCAGGAAACGTGTGTGCCTCGTTTTTCAGGTTGCCTCGATTTTCATGTCCATTGTTGGGCATTTTTTTGACACATGGCTTTTGTCGATGGTTTTCTATTTCTGGTTAAGGAATTAGGGTTGTTGACTAATCCAGGTCATCGGGTTAAGGTTTTGGATGTCGCTGGCTCCTATATATATATATTGTATTGTAGACAATGTATCATAATGAATGAATATATAGAATATGTTGGTTTTCCCGGTTTGGGTTTCCAGGGAAAAAATATCTGTGTAATGTTTGTATTTTCCATTGTATATTTTCTATTCTTTTACTGAAAATATATTTGCAGTAAATATTGTACAAGGTTAAAATCTACATTTTGGGTCATAGCTTTGTTGTCTTCAGGGGGACGCCTTTGTGGTCAAGGGTTTGGCTCGGGACTATGATAAGCCTTGTTACAGTGGGAGATTTGTGGTATTGATTTTTTAGGTGAAAAGAAATGGCAAGCAATTCAAAAATGAAGATCGAGAAGTTTAATGGGAAACGTTTTGAGCTGTGGACGCTCAATATGGAAGATCCATTGGTGGATAGAGATCATTGGATCGTGGTAGATCCAGGTACTTCACCTACAGGAACTTCAACAGATGACTGGAAAAATTTGGATCGAAAGGCGAAGAGCACATTCCGACTATGTCTCTTAGATTCAGTATTACTGAATGTGTAAGAGGAAGCTACAACCAAGGATTTATGGGATAAGTTGGGGAAGTTGTATTAGTCTAAGTCCCTAGTAAATAAACTATTCCTGAGAAAGAAATTGTATAACCTGAGGATGAGAGATGGAGACTCGGTGGCAAAGCATTTGAACACCTTCAATACTGTGGTAAGTCAGTTAGTATTTGTTGAGATTAAAATTTCAGATGAAGATAAGTGTATCATTTTACTGTGTTCTTTACCATACTCGTGGGATAGTTTGGTTGTGGCCTTAGGTAGTAATACAACTGCCTTGAAGTTTGACAAATTGGTCTCATCCTTGTTGTCAGAGGAGATCGGATGAAAGAATATGGAAGGACAGAGCACATACACATTATTTGCAAGAGCATGCTCTTAGGAAAGAAATAGGTATAAGTTCTTAAGTGGGAGATCTAAGTCTAAGGGTAGATCTAAATCTTTCGGAAAGTTTGTAAAGGTATGTTGGAGATGTGGAAAAGAATGGCACTATAAGAAGTAGTGTAGATCCAAAGTTGAGAAAAAGAAGGGATTTGAATAATCTTCTTCTACAAAAGAAAATGACTCCAAGGAAGAAGGAGGGGATGTGTACTTGGCTTCTTCAAGAACACATGTAGATCATGAGGCATGGTTGGTTGACTCAGGTGCATCATTTCCTATGAATCCCCATAGGGATTGGTTCTGTGAGTATGAAAGGTATGATGGAGGTAATGTTTTCGTAGGTGACGAATGGACAACCAAAATCATAGGTCGAGGAAAATTCAAGTTGAGGCTCATAGATGGAAGGATTAGAACACTACCTCATGTTCTGCACATCCCAGGATTGGCCACAAATTTGATTTTTGTAAGAAAAATGGACGATGCAGGGGTAAAAAAAATATTTGAAAAGGAAATCTATAGGATGGTTCAAGGAGCAATGGTTTTGTTGAAGGGGGTTCAGTTTGGAACTTTGTATAAGCTACAAGGAATCACTATTAGTGATGGGTGTAATAGTTCCATTGTTCCTGATATTGGAGTTGAAGAAGAAAGAAATCCTAAAGTTTCCATAGAAAAGGTTATAATGTGGCATCAAAGACTGGGGCATATTGGAAAGAAGGGTCTTCGACTACTACACGATAAAGGTATGGTTGAAGGTATGTCTAACTTCTCTCTAGATTTTGATTTTTGTGAACATTGTGTATATGGGAAGAAAAATCAGGTAAGATTCTCCTCTATTGCAATGAGGGTGGAATGAATTTTAGAGCTAGTTCGCAGTGATGTTTTTGGACCTGTGTCGGTCCCATCATTGAGAAAATTTGTGTACTATGTCTCATTTATAGATGAATTATTGAGGAATACTTGGTTATATTTCCTCGGGAAGAAATATAAAGTCTTTGACAGGTTTAAATAGTTAAAGTCTCTTGTTGAGAATCAAACAGAGAAAAGAATTAAGGTGTTGAGGATAGATAATGGCGGAGAGTTATTCGGTAGTGAATTTGAATAATTATGTAAGAAGTACGGTATAGAAAGGAAAAATACTACTCCATATACACCTCAGCAGAATGGAGTTGCAGAAAGGATGAACAGGACGTTGATGGAAAAAGAAAGGTGCATGCTCAGTGGTGTCAGGTTAGGGCAATAATTTTGGGCATAGGCAATGAGTATTGCATGATACTTAGTCAACAGATCACCCTCATCAACGTTGGATGAAAAGAATCCACAAGAGGTATGGACTGGTAAGAAACCTTCTCTCACACATCTCAAGGTATTTGGCTATGAGGCATATGTTCATGTTCCAAAGGAAAACAAGAGTAAGCTAGATAAGAAGGTTGAAAAGTGTATCTTTATTGGGTATAAAGATGGTCTCAAAGGTTATAAGCTTTGGAACATAGAAACTAAGAAGGTAGTGTATAGCCGAGATGTGGTATTTAGAGAAATGACGGATGTTGTTAAACAAGAACTCCTACCAAGTAAGGAAGAACCATAGAAAATAGAGTTTGATTTAAAGGATGATGAATCAGACTCTACAAAAGAACATGAATCAAAAGAAGAATATCCTCATACTCCTGTATTGATGAGATCGGTTCAAGAAACAAGGCTACTGAAAAGGTATACTCTATCTTTTCGTTCAAATTTTTCTTTTTCTATTACTGATGATGATCCTAGAACTGTCAGGGAGGAAGTGGATTCAGAGGATGGAAAGATCTAGAAAAAGGCCATGGATGAAGAAATGGCAGCCTTGGATAAGAATGAGGCTTGGGATCTAGTGGATTTTCCAACCGGAATAAATCCCATTGGAAGCAAATTGATATTTAAAAAGAAGTTGAATGCGTAAGGAAAAGTGGAGAAATACAAAGCTCAGCTAGTAGCAAAGGGTTATTCCTAGGTTGAGGGAATTGATTTTGGTGATATTTTTTCTCCTATTGCCAAGTTAAATTCTATAAGATTTATGTTATCTGTTGTTGTTGCATTTGATTTTGAAGTTGAACATATGGATGTGAAGACAACATTCCTACATGGGGATCTGGAAGAATAAATCTATATGAAGCAACCAGAAGGATTTCCTGTGAAGGGAAAGAAGTAGCCTGTATGAAAGATGAAAAAGTCCATGTATGGTTTAAAACAATCACCAAGGATGTGGTATCAAATATTTGATACTTATATGTTGGGACTTGGCTTCACAAGAAGCAAAGATGATCATTGTGTGTATTTTAAATTAATTGGTGATCATTTGATTTATTTGGTCTTGTATGTGGATGACATGTTGTTGATAGGAAACAACAAAGAGATTATCCAGGATGTGAAAACTCAGTTGTCCTCTAAATTTGACATGAAGGATATCGGTGCTTCAAATTTCATTTTGGGTATGGAAATTAAAAGAGATTGGAAAAAGAGGAAACTCTGGTTAAATAAGAGAAAATATGTCAAGACAATATTGCATAGGTTTAATATGAAGGAATGTAAACCAGTCAAGGTTCCTATTCATGTTGGTGTAAAGTTATATGTGGATCAGCATCCCAAGACACAGCAAGAGGAGGCGGACATGTCTTGTGTTCCATATGTGAGTGCATTTGGCAGTTTTATGTATGCAATGGTCTGTACTAGACCGGAAATTGCACATGCAGTGGGAGTTTTGAGCAAGTATATGTCAAAACGAGGGAAGGAGCATTGGATATCAGTAAAAAAGGTTTTCAGGTATTTGTGTGGCACTGCTAACTATGGATTGTGCTACCAAGGAAGATCAGGATTGGACAGAATGTTGGATATACATGGTTTTTTGGATGCAGAATGGGTTGGAGATCTGGATCATAGGAGATCTACAAGCGGTTATGTGTTTAACATGTTTGGAGGATCAATAAGTTGGATGATCAAAAGACAGGTTGTAGTGGAACTTTCAACTACAGAAGTTGAATACATGGCAACCAATCATGTAATTAAGGAAGTAGTATGGTTACAAAGATTGTGTTCAGGTATTGGGTTGGTACAACAATATGTAAGGGTAGATTGTGACAGTCAGAGTGCAATTTTTTTGGCGAAGAACCTGGCTTATCATTTAATGACAAAAAATATTGATATTCAATATCACTTTGTGAGAGACATGGTTGAAGAACAGAAAGTGTTACTGATGAAGGTGGACACTTTGAACAATGTTGCAGATTCATTAACAAAATCTGTGAGCACAAAGAAGTTCTCTTGGTGTAGAGGATCCATGGGCATTGTTGACTATGTAACCATGTGAACCTCTATATGCAAGGAAAGCAACAAGTGGGAGAATGTTGGGTATGTGTTATATTCTTTGCACGAGTAGTACTGTCTACATTGCGTCGGACGCATAGGGGGGTTTGAGGAGAATTTTTTTTTTTCCTCGAGAAACATGTCTCATTTTTGCCTCGTTTTTTGTGTTTCCTTGATTTTTCGTTTCCATTGTTGTGTGGTTTTTCGGCACATGGTTTTCTATTTTCGGTTAAGGAACTAGGTTTGTTGACTAATCCAGGTTATTGGGTTAGGATTTTGGATGTCACTGGCTCCTATATTTATATTGTATTGTAAACAATGTATCACAATGAATGAATATATATAATTTGTTGGTTTTACAGTTTGGGTTTCTAGGGGAAAAATATTTGTGTAATGTTTTTGTTTTCCATTGTATCTTTTATGTTCTTTTACTGAAAATTTGTTTGCAGTAAATATTGTACAAGGTTAAAATCTACATGACTTTTACTCCTCTCTTTTGTTTTTTGAATTTGTTCATTCATTGCTTTCATAATAAATATTTTGTTGACCATTCTCCACTGCCCATGCACAAAAACAAACTTGGGTTGAGATTGTGTAACATAATTAAAGACTTAGTTATTGTATGAGTAACTTTTCAAGTATACGGAAGTGAAAAGGATACCTTGCAATCTTATTTGAAAACAAAAAAACACATTAGGTGGTTAGGCTATATGGGAATGATTCGTTCATCTCTATTTTCAAGAGACCTCTAGATTATGAATTAAACAATTACATATGTCTCAATTTCTAGTCTATCTGTATCTATGTGATCACTCTCGCACTAAGCTTATTGGTTTTCAAAAGACAAAGGAAAGTGATAGAACCACAAATTTCCTATGAATAATATTTGTGAGAATTCTCCCTCTCTTCATGGATATAAAAAGATTACTAGGATCTTATCGGAGGCAAACCCATGAGGATAAGATACTAACTGAGGCTAGCATATCAAAGCAACTCTTGTATCACCCCACTTCCTAAACACCCATGTTGTGAAAGCACTATATATATTATAATATGTAAGGGTGAAATTAAAAGAATAATAGTAAGGAAGTTGAAAGCACCAAGATTGTGTGGGAAGTACAAGTAAATTTGTCGAGTCTATGGATGCTCGCTACTAGTGGAGCTATGCTTGTATGATACTGAGGAAACTTCGTCGAGGCTATGGATGCTCGCTGGCAATGAAGCACTGATGGGAAAAAAGAGATGAGGAACACACATCAACCTATAAACAACCAAGGTTACCCCTCTATGGCATCTTACTCTCCTAAGATTTATGAATAAGAATTAATTGAATCCCATCCCTTATTGTCTCAAAGAATTATTCAAAGGATCATCCAAGCTATATTGCTTTCTCATTTTTCAGTAACAGGTAATGATGTGCGATCAAAGTATGTAATCTGGAGGTACACCTAGATCATAGCTAACCAGTTCTCCCAGCAAGTCACCATTTATTGTGCCCCCCCACAACAACCCACTAAATTTCTCTACCTTAGAGGATTTTAGTGGGTACCTACATATCAAAATTTGAGAAAGCAATTTGTCACTCTAACTTGACTAGATATTGATACATGAAACAACTATTCTATATGCAATCTCAGGGGGTAATCTAAGATGGTTTGATTGGTAGAAATTTCTTCGAACTTCATTACTCATATACTCCCCCTCCATTCACTAATTGAACTGTAACCCCCTTTCATAAAATCATTATGTGATTATGTGCATACTCACTAGCCATGTGACCATTTCCCAAGGGTTGTTGAGTTATCCTCGTAGGAATTTTCCCTATCAATTTATTTGTATCTAAAAGCATTACATCTAACAAATATGTTTTCTCTCAACCATGTCTCTTCGACACCTTTTACCAACTTAACGAGAACTTTGTCGAGTTCTCATTTTTTCAAGGGTCACACTTTTTACCTCGTTTTTAAAAATGGTGCTACCGGTAGCACCCCCCTCCCTTTTTAGGTGGTATTTTGATATTTTAAATTTTTTGATCCATAATATTTCCACAATATTTTTTTAATGCTTATTTTTCATCTATTGTCAAATTTTTTAAATTTATTTTTTTTCAACAGTGTTTTTAGTCATTTTTCCATACTTCTTTCAATCTTAAAAATATTTTTTACCATTTACTTTTTTGAAATTAATATTTTTCATATAATTGTGTCTCCTTAATTAATTTAT
>JASDQU010240697.1:91600-104208 GCA_032191745.1 Picea mariana
AAATGATGTCCCTCAAGCTAGCCAAGAAGGATAATAAATTATCACCAAAATAATATGGCCCTTATAAGGTGTTGCAAAATATTGGTACTATGGCATACAAATTGGAGTTGCCTGCATCTTCATGAGTACACCTAGTTTTCCATGTTTCATGCTTAAATAAGGTTATAGGCAACAAGATCCCAGTTCAAACTATATTGCCAGAACTTGACGAGGAAGGAAAAATCATATTGGAGCCTGAAGCCATCATTGACACAATAATTCGCCAACTGAGGAATAGATCCATTTCAGAGTATCTCATTAAATGGAGGAAACTACCGACTGAATATTCCAATTGGGAAGATGAGTCTTTTATACAGAAGCATTCAGAGTTACTCAAGCATTGCGGACAACACTTGTATCAAGGGGAGGGGCATGTTAAGCCTTAATATTGGCTTATTACCCCTTAATTGGGGCATATTAGATTAGTAATGTTATTTTATTTGTCAGCTTTATTCCATTAGTTGTAATTATACCTCCTAGTCTCCTATATATACCAAGGAGACATTTTCATTTGGAATCATCTTGTACTTGAACATTTAAGTGAGGTAAAAGGAGGTTGCCCCCTCAAAGAGGCTTATTATCTGAAATTATCTCTTTTTCAAGGCGTTGAGTACTTTTTCTGAGGTTTTTCTATTCTATATTGATATTTGTTTCTTAACAAGTTCTCAAAAATATACAAATCTCCCACTCTCTTATCTGGGCTTAGCTGTAATAATTTATTTCTTTCTGGGAAGATTCTATGGGGAACTTCGTTATATATGATCTTGTAGGATTTAGACATAAATTGATCAATATATTATGAAAGTCCATCATTCAATGGCTTCTTCCTGATCAATGAGTTTTAATGAATGACTGAATTTTGGTTACCAATCTCATCTTCAACCTTTGATCCACAATGTGTAAAATGAAAGGCTTGAGAAAACAAAAAACTAGGTAAGATTGGTACCTAAAACTTCTAAGAGACTCAAATTCTGGCAGTTCATAATGGATCTGATTTGCTAAAAATGGGAAAAATTGAATTTGGCCATGGGTTTGGTCATAATTGGACAAATTGATACCATAATTCCTAACACAAACTCATCAACCACTAGGTCATTGTCTTTTCCCGATATTACAGAAGTCACGGAAATAACTTTTCTTAGGATTTTAGGAAACAAGCTCGACTAAAGAATGAAATTGTGTGCAGGGGTATCAATACTTTTGCACAGATATGTCTGTAAAAGGGAAACTCTCTCTTCAGGTATTAACTCTCTAAAACATCTAGCCATTACAACTTCATTTAATGATTCACTTTCGGGGTTTATTGGCCATCTCAACATTTCAGTAATGGATT
Organism: Picea mariana; assembly: GCA_032191745.1. Taxonomy (NCBI): domain Eukaryota; kingdom Viridiplantae; phylum Streptophyta; class Pinopsida; order Pinales; family Pinaceae; genus Picea; species Picea mariana. The sequence continues at coordinate 92,973 of JASDQU010240697.1, forward strand.
CAGGAATTAATTTGATGAGCATAGTCCCATCCTTGGAAATGATAGTTATTTTGGAGGAAATATAGTTTGAGGGGCACCATGCCACAAACTCAAGAAAATCATACTCTTTGGGTACCAAAACATTTTCCAAATCAGATTCCCAAACATGGTAATGATCAACTAGATCCTTTAAATTTTGATTATCCTATTGGTGTAGCTCAAAAGCATCAATCGACAGGACATGATAAAAAAATACCCTTGTCCCTGTCGACCAAAACTTCCTCTTTTATAAATAGATTTTTCTTAGCTTTAGCAGGCTGAGAAGACTGCATTTAAAATAATGAAAACATGAAGAGTTTAAATAAATTTGAGAGATTTTGTTAGGAAAAGATTCAAACCGGAATGAAAATGACGGATGACATTGGAATTCTTTACCCGATGCTCGAGCTCAATAAGTCAATAATTTTACCTTTTCCCCCTTTTAAAAAATAATGGAATGTGTGGCATATTTTCATTGGGGATAGATTCATTTAAAATTGAAAGCTCAATCGTTACCTTTTTTGTCACTTGTTGTCGTCACAGGAGACACATGTCGATCCCTCGTGAATTGTGGGGGGGCCAGCTTGGGTTTTGTGGCCCCCCTCCCCTGTTTTGTCCATCGAGCACACAGAGGGGGGGTGAAATCAATTGTAAGTCGTTAGTTCAAAGGACCGAGCGTGATCTGCAACAAACATGCACTTTATTAATTCACGTTTATAAAAATATGTAATAAAGTTAAAAAGATAAAAAAAATTGAACTCTGATTAAAGTTTCTAATAAAATTTAATATTAATATTTATTAATTAAACCTTTTAAACGCTAAGTCGGGGATATAAAAATTAAAATTAGATTTATTTAATCAACGTTTAAACCTATATAATGTTAGAAAATTTTGAAATGACTAAGAATTTTGAATTTTAATTTGACTTTATCTACCTAGTATAAAAGAACTAGAATTTTAAATATAAAATCTAAACACCTAAATTTATTTCCAAATTAAAAAATTGGGTTATGTTACAACAGGTTGCTCTACAAGATGGGTAACGTGTTTGTGCCTAAAAGAAAAATAATGTAACTTATAAGAGAGACTCATACCTCCAATGTTGCAAGTTATTTTTGTGTTGGAAAAATAGTAGCCAACTTACAAAGGTATAATTACTAGTCTAGAATGCAAGAAGAGGTAGATAGGTTCATTAGAGGATGCATGCTTTGTTGAACCAATAAACCCAATGATAGAAAGAAAGGATTGAGATATTACCCATTTGAGATTTTGGAAACAGTAGCGAACAATGATTATAGACTTAGTATTCCTCCATACACACACATTTACTCAATGGTGAATGTGGATATCATGAAACTCTATGAGCCATCCATGCTTAATGAATAAAATGAGGGGCAAACCTTACCTTCCATAAAATACTTGGAACTTGATGCACATGCATATTTATCAAAATATATGGTTGTATAGAAAAGGACCATAATAACTAGAAGGACCCAGTAATGATTCTAGAAGGTTGGATTAAAAGGGAAATTTCTAGACAATGGCCAAGCGGTGCTCTAGGTGATTTATAAATTGTCATGGATATTCCGATGGAACAATGTTTCATAATATATCTTACAAGTTTTTACAAAATATCTCTGTTATGTAGTGTTTACTTATTATTATAACTTAATATTACTAGCATGGTTCTCAAATTACATAAATAAATTGAGAATGCAATAAAAACGAGATAAAACAACCAACACCACACCATCCAAATAATGAACATAGGATATACCTTGGGAAAACCTAGCTAGAGGGTGAGGACTATGCCTTTCTCTTTTATTCATGGGTATGAAATGAAAATACAAAGAAAGATGAAGTCAATATGGAGTTTCCATAGACACCATGGCCTATATGGTTGTTATAGTACCTTCTACTTCCTCTATTATGCTCACAATATCCCACTCCTTTTCTTTGTTCATCTAGGGAACAATAAATCAACACAACAAGAATGGAGCCCCTTGCTTTCCAAGAAGTAAAGTATTTAACATGTCTCCATAACCATCTAGGGTTAGGGTTAGATTTTGGTATGTCTCAACTCCTAATTAGGGTTAGGGTTTTAAACCCTCTAAAATGTTCTTGAAAGTCAACATGTGTCTAGCTCCACATGTGTGAGTAATAAGAGTTGATGTAGCATCCACTTAGTACCATGGTGGTCAAAAGAATAGGTCATCATATAAAAGGCATAGATTCCTCATACAAACTCTAATTGAGGTGATATTTGCACCTTTGGAAAGATTTCAATGTGTATACAACATAGCAGGGTTGAAGAATTTGTTCACAAAGTTTGACCCCAAAAAAGGTCATTTAATGCCCCAAATTGGATCCAAAAGTTGGAGGATCCTAAATCACCAAAATGGGACATGCCCCTAAAATGGGCCCTACAAGTTAATAGCTCCAAATCTCCACTTAAAAAGTACCCAAATATGTGACAAATTATATAGTGATCCATTATGGTCATACCTTCACATTTTGGGAGGCCTTTGGCCATCAAAATATTTTACTAAAGGAGGTGAGGAAAAATTTCCTCTACATTATCCCTAGAGTACCATTTGTCCTTTCCTGGAAGTTTATGTTTCAACCCAACCTATAAGCATTCTCATTTCCCACATCTAATATTTTTGGACTTCGTCTACAAAATTGCATTTTCTGTTAATTATGCATGAGCTTCTAGTGGTAAGTCCTATATGGTATGTAAGACACGCTCATCATTGTTTTGTCCTAACATTGAAGGGTCATAAAGTTTGAAATTTTCTACATTCACTATCAATTAAATGTGCATATATGGAGGTAGATAAAGTTTGTAGGCATTATCACCTACTTTTTCCAACACTTAGAAAGGACCATACCATAGATCCTTATCTTCTTACTAGGATCATGTAGTGTTCTTTGTTCAAATGAAACTAGACTCAACCTCCTACCTTGAATGTATTCTCAATTTTGTGTTGGTCATGTTGATTCTTGTACTTTTCCTATGACTTCTTCAATGTCTCGTGTAATAGCAAATGGATATTCCAAATATTATCAATGAGTGTCTCAACCTTCAATGCTTCTTGTGTGGTATCTTCCCTCACTCCTCCTTGATGTCCACACACAACATCTAGAAGAGAAGGTGGAAAATATCCAAAGTAAGTTTCAAAATAGGACTTACTAATGGAAGTGTGGACTGCTCTATTATAAGAGTGTTGAATATAAATCAAAATTTTGTCCTAGGTCCTTGGATGCTTCTAATTTAGCCCCTCTAAATCCAAACCAATATCGTATTCACCATTTTTTTCTACCCATTCATCTATGGATGGAAATTTGTATATCTCTTCAACTTTTTGTCCATCTTCTCCCAAAGTGTTGTGCAAAAATCACTAGGAAGTATGGTGTCTTTATCTGAAATGGCACTCCTTGGTATCCTAAAATGCACCTTCTCCTTCCATTTTCTTTGATTCTCTTGTGGTAATGTTTTCTTTTGAATGCTAGACTAGATTGTTTTTTCTTATCTCCTTCAAGGTATTGTTCTTGAACACTTGCTTCATCAATTATCTTAGGCTTGGAAAACATCAATTATTGTTTAACTTGAGGAAGCAATGCTCCCAAATACTAGATAAACATAAATGGACTTTTGAGAGAGACACCCATCTATATAGCTCTCTTCTTGAACTCTATAGTGAACTCCTGAACCGATTGCCCCTACCTTTTCCTAAAGTAGTGCCGCACAAATTTTTGGTACTCCTCATATTCAAATGGTAGATCTGAGTTTTGATCATGTCCTTGAACACCTCCCAATTAATCATTGGTGTATAATTTTCTAGTTCTCCTCCCAATGCATCACTCTCCCACCATGCCAAAGCATGGAATTCAAGTTTTAATCTAGTGAATGCAATCCTTTGTTTTCTAGTGACTTCATTTACACTAAATTACACCACCATATGTTGGAGCCATTGGTTCAATTTGATGGCATCGACTTCTCCAACATAAGTCTTATTTTACACCTTTTCCTCTACAAGGAAAGGCAACGACAGTTTTATATAGTTGCATTCTCCCATATCTATCTTAGTCTTGAAATACGACTCTAGTTTCTCCTTTTTCTTAAACTCTTCTTGGTTAGCCTTGTGTTCTCCATGCTCAGTCTCTATTGAATGTTATTCCATCCCCTTTGAAATTGTGTTATCATTGTTGAATGTGACAATGTTTTTTTCTAATATATCCAATCTGACCTTGGGATATTCTTCTTCATATTCTCCATGATGACACCCTATCATTGTTGTTCCTTGATTCTCTAAATACCTAGAAACCATTCTTGGTCACTTCTCTTGTAGTCATTGTAGGAATTTACCATACAAATCTCACCTAGTATATTCAAACTTGGGCTCTGATACCATATGGTCCATAAATAGTAGACACATAGCCTAGTTTATTCACCAACCTGGATTCCTAAGAAATTTATAATCCCCTCCAATTATTGTGAATGTTTTCATGAGAATGATGTATCCTATTGTAAATTTATATAGGTAACATGTGCTTGGATTGTTCTTCCATGAAATTTTCATATGCCAAGTAACTCAACCCTACCAAGCTTTACTTGATATTTTCCTTTGCATTTACTCATGCTTCAACTCAAGTACACCATATACACAGTGCTTAGCTATGTGTATTCACTCAATTCCCGCAATTGAGGAACATTCAATTCCCACTCAATTAAACAACATTCAATTAAACTTAATTATATGAGCATTCTCATCAAAATATCCATAAGATGGAAACTAACTATTTATAAAATGGAAACCAACTCTCACATGCCCAAGTAGCTAACACAAGGCATGTACATCTTATACAACCATTTTTACGAAAATATTCCCCTACAGATAGGTGAACTTTCCCTTGGATTAATGACCCCTATACCATGACAGAAACATTCATTTGGACACTACCATTCCTATAAACTCATTTTTTCTTATCGAAAAAGAGAGGAGAAGTTAAAGTAGGATGTACTCTATTTACGACGTTTGTCCTAGTTGCTCCTATCCACAAGATTGATCCAATTCCTGGCACAAATCAATACCTGCAATGGAAAACAAGAAACAAGCAACTTCCTTCTAATCTAATGGATTAGGAAAAGCAAATTTATCTATGCATATCAAATTAAGCATAGACAAGCACATAAAACCACATACTTGAAGGAAATAGGCCAAGTATATTAAATGAGAACAAGGAAAAATTACAAACCACAAATGATGTCAGCTACAACTCCTCCAAGCTCTCCTCGTCCAACCCTTGCATGAATCCCACGATCATAAGTCTGATATATCCAAGATTCCTCCCCTTATCCATGGAAATCCCTCATTATATAGGATTTGGAGGCTTAACCACCATGGAGAATATCACTCACTAGATCCACTAAAATGGGATCTCCAAGATTTTTAGGGAGAAAATATCTCTCAAGGATTTTAGGGAGAAAATGTCTCTCAGGGATTTTAAGGAGGAAACATCTCTCAAGATCCACCAAATTAGGATTTTGGTTTGAGAAAATATATTAACCATCCATGAGATTCTCAACCTCTCCTTGAGATTAGGAAACTAAATGTGAGGTGGATTCTCACACTAAATTAATTTTTTTTATGAATATTAATAAATAATTCATGTGCACATAGTATTTTGAACTTCATATGATATATTTTCCCTCCTCATTGACTAGGGATTGTGACAAATGTTCTTTCATGGTGTCAAGGTGTATGCAACACTTAGAAAGGTGCATATGACACTTTTATGACACTTGCGACATTTAGGGTGAGGTACTTAAGTGTGTCATTTTAATGTGTAACAAATGACCCCTAAAGTGTGAAGTCAGAAGAGAAACTGATGGCTGAAACACTTTACAAATTCTTCAATGCAAGGGTGTGGAGTTGGAGAACCTAGTAGAAGTTGAAAACAATCATCAAACAATATTAATATATGCTCCATTTTCGACGCAGGCATACCTATGCTTAGAATACGATATGACTCAAAGAATGACCACCGACCAATACACTGTAGACCCATAAAAAATACTGACTAAGGATATGGTGTAATATTCAAGATATAAAATAGTATGCAGAACAAAAATAATTAGCGAGAAATGGAAGATAAACAATGATATAACCAGAACAACATCACAATAATACCAGAATAGTACTAGAATAACACCCAAAAGAGCACTTTGATTACTAAGAGCAATGTTCAATTGCCTCTTCAAGGGGGAAAACTCCAGTAGAGCACAACTCTATTACAATAATATCCAAGACAAAACTTATCATACTCTCGACTCCTATTTATACTAAATATGTCTATCAAAAGAACAATCTAGAGGAAGATCCTTCTAGAAGCGGAAGCTTCTATTAGGTCTTCTTACATTGGAGTTATTCTTCCTTATTGCTAGGCCTTATTAATAATGACATTTATTACATGGAAATATATTATTCTACCTACGTGAGGGGTTAGGTCCCTAAAATGTCCTCCCCCTTAAAAAAAACCTTGTTCTCAAGGCTTGATATGAGGAAATTGCTGCAGAATAGTAGTTGGTTCCCAAGTGGCATCTATTGCAGTTGTATCTTTCCACTAGAATAACACCTCCTTGATGGTTCGTTGACGCAGACGACGCTCACCCTAGTCCAAAACCGCTTGTGGTTGTAGCGAAATGGAGCCTTCTTTGTCCAACTTGGGAAGGTTAGTTTGAGTTTGGCACTTAGCTCCAATCACCTTCTTTAAGTAGCAAACATGAAAAACATGATGGAGCTTAGAATTGATGGGAAAAGATAACTGATAGGCCACCTATCCCACACGCTTGAGAACTGTATAAGGACCATAAAATTTGGGCACCAGTTTATGAAAATGGTCAGCCTTGAGGGAACTTTGTTTGTAAGGTTGCAGTTGAAGAAACACCTGGTCCCCTTCTGCAAATTGACGATTAGAGTGACCTTGATCTGCTTGTTGCTTCATGCAATTCTGGGCCATGACCAAATTCTCTTTGAGGGTACGTCGGAGAATATCCTCTCGAACTGTAAGCGTTTGGTCAACTTCCTGGACCTTCGAGACACCTAGAAAACATGAGAGAACTAAAGGTGGCTTTTATCCATATATCGCTTCAAAAGGAGTCATGCGGGTAGTTGTATGGTAAGAAGTGTTGTACCACCATTTATCTAGTGGAAAACATTGGGCCCACTGATTTTTCCTTTCTGATGCAAAACACCTCAAATATGTTTCCAAACACTTGTTGACCACTTCAGTTTGACCATAAGTCTGGGGATGATAAGTTGTGCTGAGATGCAATTGGGTGCCTTGGAGATTGAACAGTTCTTGCCAAAAATTGTTGGTGAAAGTTGGGTTGTGATTAGAAACAATAGAATGCGGCATGCCATGAAGCTTGAAGACCTGATCCATGAAAAGTGTTGGCTATGGAGCTTGCTTATCTTCCTGATTCAGAGGTCCTTTCTTTTAGTCGTGTTTATACCCCATGAAGACTTTACACCCCAGAAGTATGTACACTCTTCCATGTGGGGGAGTGCAGAGGGGGGGTGCCCCCTCTGCAGGGTCCGAGGGGGCTATCCCCCCGGCTGGGAGGTTCAGGGGCAAGTGGGTTGCGGGGGTTCAGGGGAAGCATCCCCCGATGGGGTTTTGGGGGCAAAGTCCCCGAAGGAAAAATTGCCTTGTAAATGTATATTTTAATTTCATTTTAAATATGGACCGTTCATTACAAGGTCGCGGATCTAATAGTGGAAAGTATGTTAGGGTTTTTTTCCCTAGAAGGTAACCCTCTGTTATGAGGGAAATGTATTGCGGCTATGCATTATGGAAAGTATTGTATTCTGAGAGAGGAGACTGTGAGAGAAAGAAGAGGAATTTACAACGGGTTTTGTTGTAGGTTGTATCCCTTCATTTGCTGGATAATAGTAAAGGAAGGACTTGGAAATTTCTCTGGTGGACGTAGCCCACACTGGGTGAACCACGTAAATATGTGTCTCTATTGTATTGTGTATCTTTTGTGTTTTGTTTCCACATTTGTTTTATTTTATTTCTCCACGGTCCTGTTTTTCTAACAAAAAGTTGAGCCACAGTGGATGTTGTAAACGTGTGGTGAAGAACACCGAAATGAGCTTACTTGGAAAGACGATCAACTACCACCATGATGATTGATTTATTTCTTGATTTAGGTAAGCCTACAACAAAGTCCATAGAGATATCCCACCAAATAGCAAGTGGAATCGGAAGAGGTTATACTGTGCCAAGAGATTTCACTGTTTTTCCCTTGTTGCATTGACACACATCACATTCAACCACAAATTTTCTAACGTCCTGTTTCATACCATCACAGAAAAAAGAACGTTTGACCCGGTCATAGGTTTTGGTAAACCCTGAGTGCCCAAATGTGGGTGCAGCATGAAGCTCATAAAGTACTGTGGATTTACGTTTTGATTGTGTACTTAAATACAAATGACCTTTGTATAGAAACTCATCATTGAGCCAAGAGTACCTTGAGGAGACTGGAGAATTGGACTGCAATTGTTTTATCAGATGCAAACCTTTTGAATCTTATAGCCATTCCTGGCGAACATCTTGCAGCCAATCTAGTACAATGAAGGAGAGAGAAAAAAGGGACCCTTCATCTTCATATTTTATGGAAAGTGCATCAACAACCACATTGTCATTTCCTTTCTTGTAAATGATATCATAGTCATATCCAAAGAGATTAGTCACCCATTTTTGTTCCTCGAGGGAGGAAAGGCATTGTTCCATAAAATACTTGAGACTTTGATGATATGTCTTAATTTGGAAGCGTTTCCCCAATAGATAAGGGCACCAAAGATCCAAGGCATGAATAATAGCCAACATTTCCTTTTCATAGATTGATTTTCCCAAATTTTGCTCTGACAGTTGTTTGCTGGTAAAGGAAAAAGGTCGACCCTCTTGCATAAGGACAGTGCTAATTCCTTTCCTGGAAGCATCACATTCCAAGAAAAAGGTCTTTCTGAAATCAGGAAGGGTCAAGAATGGAGTGGTGCACATAACCATCTTCAAGGTTTGAAAATCCTGAGCAGATGTTGGGGTCTAAGTGAAAGAATTCTTTTTAAGGAGAGAAGTGAGATGATCTGGATTATTTTCGGCATGAAATGAGATCGGAGATATAATAAAGAAATGCACAGAGATATCACAGATATTCAATAATATAACATAAATGTATCATAGATGCAACCATAAACACAGATATACAGTAATACATGATTTTTATTAATGAAAGAAATGTACAGAGACTGTAAAAATACAGAGGGAAAGACTCGCTAGAATGGTGGCAGCTTATCTCTGAGAAGAGATGTGACGGCTACTCGCATTCGCAAGAAGATGATTATAATGAGGCTCTGAAGGAATTTTACAATAAGAAGGAATGAAAAAAACCCTATACATCCAAAAACCTAACCCTAGGAGATGAAGCGCCAAAAGTCATGTGGGCCCCGTTTGGGTAAGTTAGTACATCAACTTCCCGGGGTCGTAACTTTTGCATACGATCTCCATTTTAGGCGTATGATAGCTCATTGGAAAGGTATCATCGAGGAGATTCAATTTGGGGGCTCAATCATGTATTTATATATAATTGATAAACTCGATCTCAAAATACCTTCATTTAGGCCCTCAAAATGGCCCCGAAAGTTAAAAATTGCTAAAAATAGTAAATTGCCAAAATTGCCAGAAAATTGTTTTGAGCCAATCGAAAAAGGTGGGTGGCCACCGATATCTACCTGGATCAATCCTCCCTCCTTAGGAAGCAATTGTATCCATTGCGTTGAGTGCCCGGGGGAGAGGGAAAAGTGTTTGTTGAATCTGCATCTTGGTGAGCTGCTTGTCGTGTTGGAGACATCGCGCTACTCATTTTGTGGAAGTTTGTCATGAACCTATTGCTGGAGGGGTTGACTCTGTTCAACCATTCGGGCTATCTGAGATGACTGTGTGTAGAAGGAATCTTTGCATTTTGCTGCAATCTTGTCGACCTGCTTCTATTGGATAGAAGGTGCTCGGGCTGAGGTTGTAGTGGTTGCAGTATCCTTTTGTTCCCCTTTTGAACAGATTGTGAAGAAGATGAATTTTGTAGTATGAGATACTACCTTGCGCCACTTTTTAGGTGGAACAGTAGTCGGAACTACCTCTGGTATTCTATAGAGATGATCCCCCAGAGAAACAATGACACTGTGAGGTCAAGACTCATAAACAGCATGGCGTTTCCACATATATGGTTGGCCCAAGAGAATATCACAGACATCTAGTGGGGCAACATCACATAATACCTCATCCTTGAAGGGATGGATGCCGTATGACAATCGACATTACTGGCTGAAATGAAGATCTCATCCTTGGCGAAGCCACCCGATGCTGTATGGTTGCAGGTGTAGTTTTGTCGATAATCCCAATTGTTTGATGACCTTTGTTGAGATGAGGTTCTTCTAGCTTCTGCTATCAACAATAAAATGCAGCGGGGTCCCCTTCACCCACATCTGTGAATGAAAAATGTGCTCCCCCTCTTCAAGATCTGTTGGTTTTTCTGGTTGAATTACTATAGTAGAGACAATAGTAGTGGGGTCCATGTCAATGATCTATCCTTTACCATTATTTTCAGAATCAGATTCTGAATCAGGGTTTAGCTCTTTGTCTTTGATCTCAGCCACTAATGACTGTTTTGAGCGACATTCATCGGTGTTCTGCCAGGGGCTTTTGTGGAACTCACACTATTTTTCGATGTCCTTCTTTGTCTTCCTGTGACCCTTCTTTTTCTGTGTCTTGGATTGGTTTTCGGGAAACTGTTTGTTAGGGCCGTCTTTGTCATACTTTGGTTGTTGTGGATTTGCAGACCTGAACTCCCGTTTGTTCTAGTGCTTAAATTTCTGCTCAATTTTAACAGCATATTGATAAGAAGAATCGAGTGATGAGATGTCCAAAAAATCCATTTAAGTCTGGATGTATCTGTGTAGAGCCCCACGGTATTTCAGAACCAAATGTCACTCAGAGTCTTTGATACCCAGCTTAGTGCGCAAGGTATGGAAGGAATTGGTGAACTCCAGAACTACTTGGCCCCTCTCTTGTCGTAGTGTGGTCCATCTCATGTACTGGTCCTCATAGTTGCCAACAGGGTAATACTGTTCCTTTACCGCATCCAAAAAAAAA
>JASDQU010240698.1:0-14515 GCA_032191745.1 Picea mariana
AAATGTCATTCTTCATCAGTTCAGTCAATGGCATAGGTATTTTTACTTTCTGAATTTCTGATTCAAAATTAAAAGAGTATGATAATCTATCGGCAAGTTTTACCTCATTAGGAGGAGCTCTAAGGGTGACTTGTTCTTTGGCTTGGGGCTGCAATTGCTTATGTTTTTGTTTTGCAGGAGTGGAGGTCTATTTTACAGGAGCGGCAGGCTACTTGGCAGCAACTTCTTTCTTTTTCCTGGGAGCAGCAAGCAATGGCTTTGGAGCAACAGTCTTAGATCTTAAATTGTAACCTGGTTGATCATCTGTCTGATAAAAAGATTCTTCAATGCTTGCCTCATGAATCTGCTCGTCCATCTGGGCTTCCTCATAATCTATTTGTGTCAAAAAGGAGGAATCATTTTCATCCCCAAATCAATTGATGTCATCTTCTTCTTCAACTTCGTCATGAGATAGCTCATGTTCTTCTTCTAGCATTTCATTTTGGAAGGGGGCCCTGATTCTTTGATCGTCAGTTGAATTCTTGTCTCTCTGAAGGATCTGGACCTGTTGGTTATTCCTTCTGTAAGGGAATGCATTAGGATTCTGGGGAACATAAGCATTAGGCTCTTTACTTCTTGCTGGCTGCTGACTCTGAATTTTTAGTTTTGACATTTATGAGGTCAAGTTATCCAACATCTTGGCCATCTTTTCCATTTTGGTATTTGAAGAAGAAGGAGGGTCAACAAAAGACTTCTTTCTCTCAAATTTTCCTTTAAGTTTCTGAGATGCCATAATGTTAGATTCAACCTCAAGAGCAGCATCTTGCATTAAAGTGAGTGTGGTTGATCTTCTTTCTCTAAGGATTAAGAAAAATTATGGATCAAAGGCAGAAGAGTAAGTGATCTTTGTTGATGCATCAGTTGGCTTGATCTCTGCAGGAATCTTGCCAAACATCTAATTAAATCTTTTGGTGAAGTCTGAGACCAACTCCCCATTTTCTCTTCTTAGATTTTTGAATTCAAAGATGTAATACAAGAGATCTCTTCTTTCTCCCTAGTCTTTCAAAAACACCTCATCTAACTGCTCAATACATGCCACTAAATTTGCTGGTAATTCCTTGAACCACTTCCTGGCTTGGCCATCCAAGCTCTGTACAAAAATTCTGGTCCAAACATCTTCTTCTGAAATGTTAATGTTCTCAGCATAAGCATAGAAAGCTTCTATATGTTCTTCAGCAGTATAATCCTTGAATCTGGTAAACTTCGGCATATATTTATGATAATATCTTGTTGGCATGGCTAATAAGGGATTGGGCAACACAAGAAGGGCATATCTATTGGCTAAGATTTGTTCCATCTTTGTCAAAGGGACAACCATGGAAATTTTGGGGGTTAATGCAGAGGAAGAAGCCTCAGAAGGTGATGGTTGAGATGGGATAGGTGAGACTATCAACAATGGTTGTCTTACTTCACTAAGGAAATAAGGAGGAGCATTGGTAGGATGACTACCCTGGGAAAAATTTCCTGAATAAGGTGGAAAATAAGAGGCTTTGTAAAACTGACAGAGCAGTAAGGATAAGTTTTCTTCACCCTTAGAGGAAATATCTTGTAAAATATCTTCAAGAACGGGCAAACTGGTATGAGTATGGAATACACCCTCTATAGGCTTAGTAGGTGAAAAATTCAAAGAAGAGGAAGAGTCCTTTTGCTAGAGGGATCCTACAACTTCTTCTCTCAAATTGGATGTAATAACATGCTCAGAAAAAGAATCTATAACATCAGAGGAAATTGAAGGCTCTTCACCCTTCAAATTTTCTGACACAATCTCAATTTTTTGAGAACTAGAAGTTTCGGCAGAAGGGGATTCGACAAGAGGTTCTCTAGATACAAAAGAAGAAATGTTTTTTGAAATACCTAGATTAGATGCTCTTGCAGATCTGGAAGTTTGTCTTTGCAAAGCTTTTCCCCTTCTGATGATCTTCTCAAGATCTAGAACTGGTGCTGCCAGTGGTCTTTCTTGGTTTTCCCTGGTATGAGCCCTTCTCGGAGCCACTTCGTTCTAATGGAGTCACCAGATAGATGATTACAACCCAAAATGTGTCCAAACTTTACCTATCATCAAAGTTGGATCTTGTCGTCTCCCAGGGAAGCTGAGCTTCAGTCTCCTCTCCCTGGCAACTGCGCCAATTTGTTAGCACTCCGGGAAACTCTCCTAGGTTGTATATCAGAGATGTCTGGTAACTTAATCTTTTTGGTAACTATTTTCTCATTAATGGATGTGGGTTTCGATCAAGATGAATATCTTAATCATTGGTTTGTATCTTCAAGACAGTCTAGCTATATTCATGCAATACAATGCCTTCAAGAGCTATTATCAGATAGGTTTGTAAATCAAATGGATAAGAAAACTAATCAGTTAACCAGAACACACATAGACAATATATATGATGGGTCAACAAACTAGCCAAAGATGCTTATGATTCTTTCTTAACAGTCAAAAGTAAGATGACAGTTACCATGGGACCATTAAACATAGACAAAAGAATGATTTCTACTCATATGCATAGACAAAGATGAAGGAGAGTCTAACAATAACAAATGAAAGAAGCTTGCAGGCTTAATATTTTAAAGAAAGTGTCTCTTTACAATAACAGTAGATTATAGAACTCAAAATCGAACCCCATGTTCATCATATGTTCTTGGCTTTATATCCTTTTACAAACATTTTCCAGATCCTAGATTACTGATTCGAATTTTGCCAAAAATAGAAAATCAATAACTGGCCCAAGTAGACTAGATCAATTCAACTTCTCGACTGATCTTTATGTTCTTCAGATTCTAGGCAGGTGTAGTGAGCCTTCCGAGGTTGTTGGATCTCATGTGATATGGGAGGAGTCGAACTTGACACCTGTTGACAGTCAAACAATCTTATATCCTTGACAATAGCTAACCGTTGTTTACCTTTTCTGTCTTTTAAAGCATCTCCAAAACCAAAAAAAACTCTTGATGAAGATGTCATTAATTATCTTCCATCGATTGGAACCATTTTTTAGGCTTTGGAACAAGAAAAACTTGGACCTGTGCAAAAACATTAGCTTTCTGCCTTATCAGTGCTTTCGGTAGCTAGAGTAAATAGAATTCAGGCCAATTAGCTACCGAAAGTTCTGCTTTTGGTGGCTAATGAACAATTGATATGTTCACCTAAGCCACCGAAACCTGAGATTATCAAAATTTCAAAAATACCCTTGTCTTAGCTCAAAAACGCCTCAGGACTGATTTAGGCTTCTGTATCTTGCTCAAAATTTGTAGGGATACTAGTTGCCTCTAGTTGATTGCACTGAACTACCACCTCTGCAAGGGTCTCAAGAGAAGCATGAGCCTAGTGTTTTGAAGACATTGCTTTTTTCCTCAAAGCCCTAACCTTTTTCTTCAAACCCTCAGCTACTCTCCATAAGCTGTTGTAGTCCTTTACAATCTTGTTTTTCTTTTTCTTCTCCTTTATGCTTTCATGGGCTAGTCTTTCCAAAGCTAAGTTGCTTTCTGCAAAGTTTTTTGATAGAGTTTCATACCTGGTTTTTATTACCCTTTCTAGCACTTCTTGCTCGGCTAGCTTCTTCTTAAGTTTCTTGATTTCTTTTGATTTATTTTGCTTCACTCGTTTGCTAGATGAGGCATATGCAATTTGTGGTTCTTGTTCTTCTCGGGGTGTAGGTGATGGAAGATTCTCATAACTTGTTGTGTATATATCCACAAAAACAGAATTGCTATGCCCTGTGGTAAATTAATCTTCATACCTTGTTTCAAACTGTTGCTCTTCATTCTTTGAGTCTGTGTAAGGAAGATTAAGAATGTTTTTGTTCACTGGGGATTCTTTGGCCTCTTCTTCTTCATTGTTGAAATTCAATTTCTTCTTAGTTTTTCCCATCTTAGAGGAAGGAGAGGGTTGATTGACTGGGGTTGGAGAGATAGCTCTCCTCCTCCTCTTTCCACTTCTGGGAGTGGAGGATTTCTTGGAATGAGGACTCTTTTTTCCCTCTGGCTGAAACTCAGGCTGGAAATCATTCCAAAATAAGAAGTAATTCCGCTCTTTACCTTTTCTTTGCAACAGCTCACAAACCAACAGTTTGATTAAACTGTGGTGAGATAATCTACCTGCAACTTGACTAGGTTTGGACTTGACCTGATGAGCCATCTTGGATAAGCTTCGGTGGAGGAAATAGGGCAGATTGAGTGGGTTTCTACCAGTCAAATGGTTTATAAGTTTAAAATGGTAAATCATCACCCTGTTGTATCGCCCTTCACAGGTTATATAAACCATTATAGCTTTCAATAACTACTGTCATTTCTTTTCAAGGAAAGATACAGGAATATCTTTCTTCCATATCAAACCCCTGTGTTTTGGTTTTAAATAGGTCCTGAATTCAACATTCTTAATAACAATGGTTTTAAACCATTTCTCTCCAGTTGTGGGAAGCTCTGTCACTTCGTCTATGAGGGATTCATCAATCTCGAATTCATCCTAGCCGATGATTGCTTTCTTTCCATCGAAATTGAGGGTGAAGGCCTTTGCCACCTGCTGATGAAAACTCTGTAATTTTTTGCAAAAATTGTAACACCCTGCATCCTTGAACATTTGACATACCTCTGGGTGTGATTCCAGGTAACCGATATCATTGATCTCCTTCCTCAAATTTGACGTTCCTTTCTTCATTTGCCACAACGTTTTTGCGCACCTGTGATTGAAGGAGCAGATTTCGGTAAGAGTTACACTGTGTAGACTTAGCAAAAATTGGCTCGGCTATGATAAAATTGAGATAATTGAGGTGAGATTTTGAATGTGGCACTGATTGCAAGGAGTGTGGCAAAACGGTTGATGATTTGTAGCAGTTATGGAGAATAACTGAAATAAATGGAGAGTACATAAGCACATGGCTTAATGATATAGTGATATGGAGAGATTTGCTTATATCATAGAGGGATCAGCTTCCGGTCGTGAACGGTTCTTTCTCCAGTCCTTTCGGTGGCTTGTCCAATCATGGAAACGTCGAACCCGCCGATTGAAACGTGTGATAGGACGTTCTGATTATTTGCCCGCTTCAATGATTTCAGTGGCTAAAATGGCCCTGAATTCCTTTATTTAAGATTCTGAAAGCTAAGTCTTTCGGTGGCTAATGAACAATCGAAATGTTCGCCTAAGCCACCAAAACCTGAGATTTGAATCAGATCAAACAAAAACTAGACGAACTCTTATTTAAAATTTATTACATGGGTAAAGCTTTGAGAAATGAACCTTTAAAAATTTAAAAAGTACCTTTTTTAAAAGACTTCCTATCACCTAAAATACAAAATCTCAATTGATTTATTTGAGGAGATAACACATTGGAGATACATATTTTTTTCACTGCCTCGGTGGTTCTTGTTGGTTCGTTGGTTCCCGGGATGTTGGTTCTATTTGTTTGGCTGGGGTTTGCGCTTTGGGGCACTGGGGGTGCAGTTCAGCCTCTTCATGATTTCTCGTTGGTTTGGTCCTTGTTGGTTTCTTTTATTTGATTCCGCCTTGTAGGGTTGGGGTGCAGTAGCGGTGGTTGGAGCTTTTCTTTTTTCTTTTTTCTTTTTTTTTTTGGATTATTATTGTTTTGTTTGGGGCACTTTACGATGTTCAACCCCTACACCCATCAGTGGATATGCAGTTTTTTTACTTTCCATGTCTATCGGAGTTGAGATATTTTATTTTGTGAGATTTTCCTGGTGTTGTAGTCCTGCCATGAAATAAAATAGTTGCATGCAAAATTGTTCGAGGATTACATGTGAAGTTACAATACCCGTTGTTTTTTTGTTGGAATAAAGCATATCTATGCAGGGTACATTTATAAACCATGTATGGTCAGATGTGTGGATATGACATGACATGTCCTTTCTCCTCTACATAGACTGGTGTGTGCAGGATGCAATTTGTGTGGTTCTTGACATATGATATGTGCAACAAAGATTCTGCAAGATTATATTTTCATGTCTGGAAGCATGTGTGGGTAATTAGCCACGGAAAACTGAGAACTTGTATCGTGTGCACAGTAGTCTGTGTAGAGGATAAAGAACATGGCTAGAGGGCATATGTGGATAAATTCCCAGGGAAAAGCAGAAATCGTTTAGCTGTGGCCATGCATTTGTGTGATATTTTGTGCCTTATAATATATTTTGGCCAAGGAAAAAAATTGTACACGTTTACAGCCATGGATAGAGAAGCGCAAAGGTTCATGTTTCTACCTTTGTAGACTATTTTTTGAGTCAGTTTTGCTCTATGTACATATTGCTTGTTCTTCGCTGAATACCATCTTCCATTGATGTTCATTAAATTTTGTGGGTTCCCAAATTGAAACAAACAGAGTAGTTGGAGAAAAGGAGAGAGTCTCGACTGCATCGGCTGAAGAGGATATAGAAAGGTGCATGCTCATGTTGTTGTTTCATATTGCGTTGTTTTGTATTTCATTTATGGTATGGATATGTGTTAATCTAGTTGTGTGCCTTCCTACATGGTAAGTTTTCTTGGTTTCATATGTTTATTCTTGCATACTAAACTAGTGCATGCTCGTTGTGTTTGCACTGCATTGCTGCATTTAAACAAACATAATGGATAGACAGGACGAAGGAGTCTTTGGCGGGTAAATAGACCTTTTTATTTTTGTTTTACATGTCTATTTTTAAACTAAATTTACTTCCTATCGATTGCATCTTCCACATTGCTTCCTTGGAAAAAACAAGTTGCTTGGACAGGGAGATGAATTCTTCTGTGCAGTAGCAGAGGGTTCTGTGGTACAATCTTCTAAAAGTTATACCAAGTGTGTCGAAAAATTAAATATACAAACCGG
Organism: Picea mariana; assembly: GCA_032191745.1. Classification (NCBI taxonomy): domain Eukaryota; kingdom Viridiplantae; phylum Streptophyta; class Pinopsida; order Pinales; family Pinaceae; genus Picea; species Picea mariana. Next base: position 6,846 of record JASDQU010240698.1, read on the forward strand.
GTGTGGGCATATAATATAAAATGCATATATTTTCTTAGTCTTGATGTCCATCTGCAAATGCTTGCATCAGAAAAAGTTGGACTAGTGAGACGGCCATGAGCAGTCAGTCATCCCAGACATCAGCAGACCGACAAGGCCAAAGGTAAAGATGCATGCGCTCTGCTCTTACTATGTTTTCTAGACAAATTTCTCAGGCTATATATTCATCTATGGCATGGTGAATATGTTGATGCCATTTGCAGTACATGGTTTGCATCTTGCAAGAAGTATCAACAAGTACAAGAGAGACGTCGAACCTGCTGCATGTTCCACAAACTAAGAGGTGTCGTTGCGAAACTCTGGCTCCATAGCTCATCAAAAGTATGCATGTACTTGTAGCACACTACCATTCACTTTAGTTTTCCAGTTCAAAAAATGTCTTCAATTCTAGAGTTATGACATCCAAAGTACTGTCAATAGAGGCCTTTAACAGCTGCCAAACTAGACAGGTTTTCGTCGGGGACATAATGGTTGTCTATACCACCTACTTGGAAAAGGAAAACAAAAGTAGACCCATTATGCGTGTTGATATGACAAACAAGGACGCCATGATGATAGTCACACTGACTGTTCCTCCACAACTTGTCCAGAAACATGCAGAAAAGATATTGCCACGTAATGGGATATCCATTACAAATTTTAATATATTGTCAAAAACAGTATATGACCGTGGTGATTGCGATCGAATTATTTCGGTCAACAAAACAAGAATTCTGGAAAAAATTCCTCCTATTTGTTCAGAATACCGCTTCCTCTCGGACTCGACTATTAGGCAACTTGCATAGATCATTGATATTTACCCAATGGGAACGATTGGGGCTGCTATCACACTGGCCAGGAAATTTGGGTCGCAACACATTCTCCATATAAAGGATGGACAGTCAGACAGCAAGAAGGAAATGGTACCGCTTTTCATATTCAGTTTTGTTGTTTACTTTCACTTCTGCATGTATGTCGAATAAGTTACACAAATATTGCAATGTTCCATGTTGCAGCTACAATTGTTCGATACGTATTCAGATTTGTTTTCGTCAATAGAACAACAGTTGCATAGAGGGCAGATTCCACTTATGTTGTTCAAAAATATAACAAAAAAGAAGGATGCTAGAGAAACGATCTTTCGGACAACCCAGTCAACGCTTGTAATAGAGTTGCAAGCAGATACAGTAAAGGATTTGGAGAAGCTAGCTAGCTCTACAATTGTTGTGCGTATACATTTACAAAATCATCCTCGCTTTGCTTATAGAAATAGCTTTCAACAAATTTTTGCAGCTGTTAAATTTTTTTTTCTTCTTTTAAAGGGGAGGGTGGGATGCAGTTATGTATTATATTGTCCAATGTATTAATTCCTTTGCTCGCATTCCCAGGTTGAAGGTCTTTTAGTTGCAGCCAATGTGTACTCAACCCCCTTTGAGCCTATTTATGCAAAATGTCATTATGTTGCCTCTGCCTCTGCTTTGATAACTGATTATACGATTGATTGTCTACGATGTGGTGAAAAATGTCCATATATTTATGGGCATTGCCTCAGTGGTGTTATTCGAACCATGGGAAACACAACCGTGCACTGTACGATCAGGTAGTCGTTGTTACAAAATGTGCTTCCTAAGTTGGCAGAGTTGTCGTATGAGACATATCTACAAAAAAAGGCAAGTAGTGTCTACATGCTGTGGAAGCTTCGGATACAAAGCAAATTCACCTTAAATGAGGACAATGCAATTTTGCATATCGGCTGAAAAGGGGAAAAAAAAATTATATGAAACTTTGAGAGGAAATGAAAATACCTCATGTCTCTCTGTAATATTTTTTCAACATCCATATGAAAGTTCGTTTCAACAGAAAACAAATGCGGCGACGTCTTTTCTTTGTATATCAAATTGTTTGGTGCAAAGGTCGATGGGTTCTGCTCTATGGAACCTTCTGGGAAATTGCTTGTGGACTGTTTAAAGTATGGTTGGTTCTTGGTTATCTTCTTTGTCTGTCAATTTGTATACCCTGGAACTCCAGTTGCTCCTTGGAGGATACCGAACAGTATAATTGTTTTTTTCTAGCCAGCTGGGACGCAGATCTTCTTGGTAATTTCTATGGCGCTGTGATGCAACTGTCCTGTCACTTGCTTTAGCAGATTTCCTTCATCGATGAACTTGGTCAAACTATTGTTTTGAAATAATTTGAAATCAACGAATATATAGTGTCTGAACTGCAATTGTCCTCACATACAAACAAGAGGCTCTTAAAATACAAATTGGCCATTGTTTTCGCATTTTTGCTTATTCGATGAAGTTAGTCGGATTAATATCCTGGAATAATTTGAAATCAATGAATATTTAGTGTGTGGAATGCAATTGTGCTATTATATGAACAGCGGGCCCTTAAAATTCCAATTGGTCGTTGTTATGCTTGCGGTTATAGAATTTAAAAAAAAAAAAAAAATTCTTTCCTTGATTCTTTTAAGAACAAGCGATTTAACATCCTTTAATAATTTAATAGACCATCTCTCAAGTCCATCTGTCAATCTGTATATGGCGGATCTCCGAACACTATTCGGAGGACAAGGAACAATGAAACTACAGTGTTGCCCCAGGCAGCCCACAGGTTCCTTTGTCAATTTGTATAGAGCGGAGTTGTGGGTAGCTTTTGTACAACGCGGAACAATAAAGTCCCAATTTTCATCCCGCGAGCCTGAACAAAAGAGGCCCATTTTTCATCCCGCCAACCCCGCAGCCCCCAATAAAAAAAAATCGTTAAATATGAAATACATACGGAATTGTTACGGGACAATAAAAGTGCAATGTTCATCGAACCAGCCCGATTCCTCTTGTCAATTTGTATATGGTGGAAGTATGGATGCTATTTCTAGTAGAGGGAACAATGGAGACTATATTATCGGCCCGCCCAGCCATGAACCCGCCATCCAAAAAATACCTAAAAGTGCAATGTTCAGGCAACCAGCCCGAGTCCTCCTGGAAATTTGTATATCACGGAAGCCTGTGTGGTATATGTAGGAGAGGGAACAATAGAGACTATTTTCAACCCACCAGGCCACCAACCCATGATCAGAAAACTACCCAAGTATGGAATGAGGAATCTGCATATGCTGTATGAAATCTCATTCCATAGTTAATATAGAGACTATGTCCACAAGTCTGCTTGTCAATTTGTATGTCGCAGAAGTGAAGATGCTATTTGTAGAACATGGAACAATAGATACTTAATTTTAAGCCCGCTAGGTCTGGAATCCACGATCCAAAAAGTGCTCATGTATGGAATAAGGGATCCGCATATGTTCTAGAACAATGTGTTTGTACAGCGGGGAACAATAGAGGCCCAATTTCCAACCTGCCAACCCCACATCCCCCGATAGAAAAAAATCGATAATTATGAAATTGATACGGAATCGCTACAGGGCAGTAAAAGTCCAATGTTCAACGAAGAAACCCGAGTCCACTTGTGAGTATGAGGGTTTTGCATACTTAATTTTCAGCCCGCCTGGCCATGAACCCGCAATCCAAAAAATGCCCATCTATGGAACGAGGGATCCGCATATGTTCTAGAACAATACAAATGCACTGTGAATCCAAGCAGCTCGCAGCTCCTCCTATCAATTTGTATGTCACGGAAATGTGGGTGCTATTTGTAGGAGACGGAACAATAGACACTATTTTCAGTCGGTCGGGCCGTGAAACCACGATCCAAAAACTACCTAAGTATGGAATGAGGAAACTGCATATGTTGTATAAAATCTCATTCCATACTTTATATAGAGGCTATGTCCACAAGCCGATGTGTAAATTTGTATATCGCGGAAGTGTAGGTTCTATTTGTAGAACACAGAACAATAGATACTTAATTTCAGCCCACCAGGCCGCCAACCCGCAATCTAAAAAGTGCCCAAGTATGGAATGAGGACTCTGCATATGTTCTACAAAAATACAAATGCAAAGTCTAGCCAAGAAACCCATAGGTCCGCATATGTTGTAGAACAATGTATTTGTATAGTGCAGAACAATAGAGGCCCAATTTCCAGCCCGCCAGCCCCAGAGCCCCCGATCAAAAAAAATCGCTAACTATGAAATTGATACGGGATCGCAACGACACAATAAAAGTCCAATGTTTAGCAAAGCAGCCCAAGTCCACCTGTCAATTAGTATGCAATTAGTGATTCGCATATGATGTATAAAATCTCATTTCATACTTTATATACAGACTTTGTCCGCAGGTCCGCATGTCAATCTGTATATCACGGAAGTGTGGGTGTTATTTGTAGGATACAGAACAATAGATACTTAATTTTCAGCCTGCCAGGTTGCGAACCCGCGATCCAAAAATTGCCCAAGTATGGAATGAGGGATCCACATATCCTCTAGAACAATACAAATGCAATGTTCAGCCAAGCAGTCCATAGTGACTCATGTCAATTTATATGTCGCGGACAGCTCCAGAGCCCCCTATAAAAAAAAACGCTAACTATGAAATTGATACGGGATTGAAATAGGACAATAAAACTCCAATGTTCAGTGAAGCAGCCCAAGTCCACCTGTAAATTTGTATATCGTTGAAGTCTGGATGCTATTTGTAGGTGACGAAACAATAGATTGTTTTCGGTGTGCCAGGTTGCCAACGCGTGATCCAAAAACTACCTAAGTATGCAATTAGTGATCCGCATATGCTGTGTAAAATCTCATTCCATATTTTATATACAGATTATGTCCATAGGTCCGCCTATTAGTTTGTATATCGTGGAAGTGTGAGTGTTATTTGTAGGATACGGAATAGTAGATACTTAATTTTCAACCCGCTTGCCCACGATCCCGCGATGCAAAAAAGTTCCCAAGTATGGAATGAGGGATGCACATATGTTCTAGAACAAAACAAATGCAATGTTCAGCCAACCCATGGCGACTCATGTCAATTTGTATGTCGCGGAAATCTCAGTGCTATTTGTAGGACAGGGAACAATAGAGACTCTTTTTTCGACCCGCCATACTGCGAACCTGCAATCAAAAAACTGCCTAAATATGGAAACAGGGATCCGCATATGCTCTATAAAATCTCATATCGATACTTTATATAGAGTCTCATCTCCACAACTCCCATCGTCAATTTGTATATGGAAGAAATCTGGGTGCTATTTGTAGGAGACGGAACAATAGAGACTCTATTTTCGACCTGCCAGGCCGCGAATCTAGGATCCAAAAACTGCGTAAGTATGGAATGAGGAATCTGCATATGTTGTATAAAATATCATTCCATACTTTATATAGAAACTATCTCCAGAAGCCCGCTTGTAAATTTGTATATCCCGGAAGTGTAGGTGTTATTTGTAGGACACAAAACAATAGATAATTAATTTTCAGCCCACCAATCCGTGAACCCGCGATCCAAAAAGTGCCCAAGTATGGATTGAGGAATCCACATATGTTCTAGAGAAATATAAATACAATGTTCAGCCAAGCAACCCGTAGGTCCTCCTGTCAATTTGTATATCGTGAAAATGTGGTTGTTATTTGTAGTACAGGGAACGAAGAATCCGCATATGTTCTAGAACAGTACAAATGCAATGTTCATCCAAGCAACCCGTAGCTCGTGCTGTCAATTTGTATATCACGGAAATATGCATTCTATTTGTAGGACACGAAACAATCTTTAGCATTTTTTCAACGCGCCAGGCCACGAACCTGCAATAAAAAAAGTGTCGAAGTATGGAATAAGCGATCCGCATATGCTGTATAAAATCTCATGTCTATACTTTATATAGAAACTCATCTCCGCAACTCCCGCTGTCAATTTGTATATTGCGGAACTGTAGGTGCTATTTGTAGGGCACGGAACAAAAGATACTCAATGTTCAGCCCGCCAGGCCACAAACGCGCGAAACAAAAAGTGCCCAAGTATGGAATCACAGATTCAATTATGTTCTATACAATATGATGGCCATACTTTATAAAAGTACATGTTCAACCAACCAACCTGCAATGTTGAACCAACCAACCTACAAATCCACCTATCATTTTGTATCTCGCGGAAGTGTAGGTGCTATTTGTAGGACACAGAACAATAGAGGCTCTATTTTTAGCCCGCCAGGCAGAGAACCATCGGCCCTTCATGTCTCTTGGGTATATCTTCTTTCATTTTTCTTTTGTAACCTGCCTGACCTCTTTCCATATGCAATAATTAAGCTTTAATGCTAGTAGCCATCCTACAGCAACTGTTACAGTTATCATTAATGTCTGAAATTTCGGAGAAGATTTGTCATTAGTACGAATTAAACTAAGATTTGCGCACAAGCATGTTATCCTTTCCAAGTATTCATTTCAAAGGCAACGCAATCTTTTTTTTTTTTGTCCGTCGACGGGTTGGTGCTTTTAAGAAATTTATGATTCTTAATGTCTTTTCGCCGTCACCGCCACCTTCGCACTTTTTTCTAAATTGTGCAATTAGTGAGTTGTGATGGTCACAGCTCATTCCGCACGAACCCTGAAAATTGTCATTGATCAGACTTTGCAGAGGCTTATATTATCCCTCCCCGATTTTCATTTGAAACATCGTCTTGAGAAAATGGAAATTCTTAATAACTTGTGGCAGCAGTTCTCTCCACACACAGATTCAACACATTAGGGCATAATGGCCACAGGTTCCACTATTCCAGGGCATATTCTTACTATTCATCTCTCTCTGACCACGAGAAAAAAATGAGATGGTCCCTTGGTACACCGAGAGATATATTTCTAGCCAAAAAATTCGATGCCAACCTTGGCTACTCAAAGAACCTACCCACTTGAAGTCATGCCTGTCGCAGAACTTTATGCCATGAATTCCAAGCCAGAAGAAGATGATCTAATGGACGATGATAAGGAAATGGATGGTGGCAATGCAGAAAATATTCCCACTCCTGGGCCCAAATTGAAATGAACCATAACGAACGAACCTTCCTGGCTCGGTGATTGCAGTCATGACAACACCAAAAGGAGTTTCAGAAGAAAAAAAATGAACAGTGAATGCAACAACCACTTTGCACCTCCAAAGTACGAATTCTAGAGTTCCAAATTAGTCCATTCTGGGCAGAAGAGTTTGATTGTAAAGAAATCATATGTTTATGCTTCCAGAGATATATTTCAAGCCAAAAAAATATTGTTTAACATTTTTGGGTATCAAGTGCAAAACTTTCGTTGTTGCAACGCATTTTCCTACTAGTCATCTCCCTCTGCCTAGAATGGACTAATTTGGGCCTCTGTAATTGCACGTGCAAGTTGTACTACTGAATTGTTTTCGACTATGAAGAGTTGGTTTCAACTAAGGGCTATTCCACTTGCCCTGCAACCATTTTCCTCTTCTTCCTCAGGCAAAGCTTCTAAAAAATATCAATTTCAGCAGAGGATGATTAATCGAGGAGAAAACTCCAAGGATCTTGCATACTGCGGAACCCGTGCTTGTGTTTGTCGCAGATACCTTCAATGTTTTCAACCGATGAACTGGATCCAGTTTCTAAGAATAGATGTATAGTACTCAGTACTTTTCTTATTTTTTTAAATGGATTTGTTATTACGAAATTTTGGCCTTGGACTCTTCGCCTCTGCCACTTTTCTGGGTTTCACGCATGTTCTAATTGGCATACTTCGGTGCTCTCATAC
>JASDQU010240698.1:18040-37700 GCA_032191745.1 Picea mariana
AACACAAGTCCGTATCGACCTTCACAGGTCACGAACTGCTTGACAACCATCAAAGTATCGTGCCATCGTGGTTTAAGTGCAGAGATGGGCATACCTCTGTCACATGAGGTGACTTTGCGTGAAACGAACAGCAGTGTCCACGGCACTTCCTCGACCTTACAATTCTTGAACCAACGCTGGCATGTGGCAGGTAACCCTGTGGCAAAGCTGATAAACTTCTCGTTAATTTCTAACTGTATATCGCCCACTTTGGCTCTACAGCCATCAAAAGTCATGGCGAATTGTCGTACAACACGGAGGTTAAAACCCTCGAATCGTTGTATGAAGGTGAGCCATGCGTTTTCTTCCAAATCTCTGCGGGCATTGTCAAACATTAGCAATGCTTGGTTACCATTTGGCTTGATCCGCACGACTGGTGCCATGGAGCCGAGCGCATGGTAAGCTGAGGGTTTGGATCACAACCACACAGGAGCAGAGCTACCCGAGCTAACAGAAGTGAGCGAGCAAAAGGGATAGGCATAAATGCCAACATGCGAAGGTGGTGGAGTTATTCACTACCATGCACCATAGTTATGGCGGATGGTACAACCGTCGGCTTACATAGCTATTCAAACCATTATAACTTAACTCAACAATCATATCGTTTGGCCAACCAATGAACTGGTGAGTGTATAAACCAACGCGCTAAATCAACGTTAGACTATAGTTTCAAACCATAAGTCATTCAAATTAAAATCAATACCAAATGTTTTAACCACGCGCCAATGCATAAGCTCATATAATCAATAGTTTAACCAACGTGCCAATGGATACATATAATCAACCAACCAATAGTTATGAAAACATAGTCATAGGCATGATATTAAAAAGATATATATGAGAGATTTTATCATAAACCCTATGTATTTTCATGAAACCAAAGGTCAAATAGTTCAAACAACATATAAATCGATATGTCAATGCATTACAAACTCAATGAAACCAAGTCACAAAAAATCGAAGTGTGAGTACTGATCAAAGGATGCTGCCAGCTGCATAACGATAAGCGAAATGTAAGTGTAAATAGGCATACTGACAAGAACGATAACGACAGTTCGAATAGTGATTTCAATGCGACTTCGAAAGACTAATGTTTTCACGCTTACAGTCATGAAAACAAAATGAAAATAAGTGCGTAAAAAGGCACAGAGAATAAAAGTGTTGTTTATTTGAAAATTTGCAACCAAAAAATTGATGTTTGTAAAACATTGGTGTAGGCAGCCTATAAGACAATGGAAAAAGTTAATTGGCTGCCAACAATGGCAACACACTGGTAGAAGAAGTTATCTCTGTCAAAAGAAACAAGTTTAGATTAGGACAGCAAAGATAATTTCAACTCAAAAATAACAACCAGAAAATTTTATAAACATCATCGCTAACCAATTATTCCAGCAGTGTTTCAAAAGATGAAAACTGATAACAATCTTAAGATCAGCAAGTCACGATATTAAAGATAAAATATTCAATACTGTTGGCATGGCCTCTGCTACCAGCAGTCGTCCATAGCCTCGACAGGGTTGCCATTTAACCCACTCTGACATCTTTATCTTGTCAAGAAGTTCTGGATCAGAATAAAGGACATTAAAGAGGTTTCTTTTTTTTTTCGCAAATTTTCATATACCCGACATTGCTTCGCTGCCAACAAGCTTGTTCAGTACCCCGGCAAAGCTGTCTTGGCACCATGCATGCATTTACCCACTGCCAGCAGACCTTTTCAGCATCCCAGCGGGTTTACAAGCACTTCCCACAGGTCTTATTCATAATTTATTTTTTTTTGTCTTTTCATAGATATATATTAGAGCGGGGTGACGCTAAAAATGATGATTCTGTAACATATTTTTTCAGACCTCATCAGAATTTTTTAAGACTGTCCACTATTTAGATCCAGAGATGTTTTATTTATAAAAACAACTTCTTAAGACAGGGAGACATCTTCTGAGTCATTCCTTTACGGAAAAGGGACAGCGTAAAAAGATAATGGATGATCATGACGAACTTTGCTCAGAGATCGAAATCGGTAAACTTCTTTCAAACACAGATTTTTCCAACAGAGATATAAATTTCAGAAATATACCATTGATGTTTGTAAATTTTTCGAAAGTTATTTCAGCGAAGGAAATTTCTTTGGTCTTTTTCTGAATATCTCAGTATACAAGTATGTGTATTTCAAAGAAAATAGAAACTGACAAATTCAAATCAAAATCAGAAAGAAAACTAAAATGCAAACAAAATAAAATATTTACATAATATACAAGGGTAGTCATCAAGCAAAGTATCTTTTCAGGACTTGGCCATTCACCGGGTAGGTGTCAAGCTGCCCTTCAACATTCTGCAATCGAAAAGAATTGGGACCCAACTTTTCAGCAATTACAAATGGTCCAAGCCACAAATTTTGAAATTTTGTATGTTCTCCCTTTCCCTCGTGTGGTTTGTCCCACTTCAGGACGAGATCGCCTACTTCAAAATTCCTGTCAGAAGCAAAATTAGAATTCGAACCAGCTTTTAACCAATTGTTGATGTTGATCTAACTTACGCTTGGCTTGGGTTCTTACCTCTTCTAACTTCATCAAAGCATTAATTCGGTTTTCTAAAGGGGGACAATCTTCTTCTTGAACTTTCTGTGACAACTGAAGTGAAGGAAGAAGAATGTGAGGTGGCAGAATTGCTTCTCTGCCATACACGAGAAAAAAGGGGGAGTTACCTATAGCATCTTTTGGCGTAACCCTATTAGCCCATAATGCGTTAAGCAGTGCATTGTGCCAATTCTTGTGATTTTCAACCACTGTTCTCTTGATGATTTTGATCAAGTTTTTGTTTGTTGATTCTGCCAGTCTGTTGCCCTGGGGGTAGTAACTAGCAGAATACTTCAACTTAATTCCTTTTTCCAAGGTGAACTCGCTCATCTCAAGAGAGGAAAAGTAGGAAGCGTTGTCAAAGACCAAACAGTCAGGGATACCGAATCGAGTGATGATATTCAAGTTTAGAAAGGCAATTACCTGACTGGTGTTGACATTTCTCAACGCAGCATCTTCAGACCATCGTGTAAAATAATCTATGGCTATCAAAATAAACTTGTGTTGTTGCGAGGACGGAGGGTTGTTAGGACCTATGATATCAAGGCCCCATTGCTGGAAAGGGGAATCTACTGAAACGGGTTGTAAGGGAAAGGCTGGTTTTTGTAACCGCCCTGACGCTTTCTGACAGGTTATACATTTACAACACAAAGCATGGGCGTCTCTAAAGAGCGTGGGCCAGTAATAACTGGCTCTTAGGAACTTATGAGTAGTGGTGTCACCACCAAAATGGCCACCAGCTTCTCCTGCATGCAACTCTAGCAAGACTTTTTCTGCTTCGTCCTTTTCAAGACAACACATCAGTACGCCATCAAAAATTTTACGAAACAGAATACTATTAACCAAATGAAAGGAGGCAGACTTTAATCTCAACACTCTTCTTTTGGAGGGTTCTAGGTGACGGGGGGATGACCCATGTTCAAGACAGAACCTTATATCGTCGTACCAAGGACTGACAAAGTTTTGTGTGCAACAAATTAAACTTTGATCGCTTTGTCCTAGGTTTGTCGTATCACTTTCTTCTTGCTGTCCAGACTCCAAGTCAGCAACTAACTTACATAACCCTTGGCCTCTCACAATCTGAGCTAGGGTAATTTCCAAGTCATATTCCTGCAAGGAGGTGACCCAGTTGGCTCTCTTTTCTCCTAGTTCCTTCTGCACTAACAAGTTCCTTACGGCTGGGTAGGGGACAATGACTTTCGTCCCTGAATTCAAAAGATAGGACCGAAAGTGCTTGACTGCCTTGAAAATAGCATATGCTTGTCGATCTACCGCTGGGTAATTAAGTTCAGCGCCTTTGAAAGCAGAGCTCATAAAGGCAATGGGTACTTCATTGTTCTCGGCATTCCTTTGGGTTAGGACGGCGGCATAGGAACGGTCAGAAGCGAAAGTGTAGAGTGTAAAGTCTTTTGAAAAATCTGGGCTCATGAGAGACGGAGCGTCTATTATGGCCTTTTTTATTGCGTTAAAAGCTTAATTTTCTAGGGGTCCCCAGTGATATTGGGTGTCTTTCTTAATCAAGTTTTGTAAAGGCCTGACCATTTCGGAGAAGCTAGGGACAAATCTTCTCACGAAGTTAATCTGGCCTAAGAAAGACTGCATGGATTTGTTGGATGTAGGAGGAGGAAGTTTTGCGATGACTTGAGTCCTTTCAGGGTCAATAATCATCCCTTCACTAGACACAATGAATCCTAGGAGTTTACCCTGTTCTACTGCAAAGATGGATTTTTTGGGATTCAAAGAGATGTTGTATTTACGACATCGTAGTAGGACGGCTCGTAAATGAGCTAGATGATCGTTTTTGTTTTTAGAATACACAGTCACATCATCTAAGTAAACTACAATGGACTAATTGATTAAGCCTCGGAAAGCAATATCCATTGCTCTCTGAAAAGTAGCACCAGCATTAATCAATCCAAAGGGCATTTTATGATAAGCATAAGTGCCCCACGGAGTACGGAAGGTAGTCTTGAGTTGGTCTGGTGGAGACATCAGGACTTGGTTGTATCCATAGAAACCATCCAATAAAGATAGCCTCTCGGAACCAGATACATGTTAAAGGATCTGTTCCATGGGTGGGACAGGATAATTATCTTTATCAGATGCTCTATTGAGGTTTCGGAAATCGACACAAAGTCGAATTTCCCCATTTTTCTTCCGGACTAGGACGAGGTTGGAAACCCACTAAGTGTGTCTAACAGGAAAAATTATTTTAGCATTAAGAAGTTTATTCAATTCTTTTTGGACGGTTGGTTCTAGTTTAGGGTGCATTTTCCTCAATTTTTGTTGAAAGGGTAAGGTTTGGGGTTTTTTAGGGATGACATGCTGTATGATATTAGGGTCGAAAGTTTTGAGGTCATCATACGTCCATGCAAAGACATCTTTAAATTCCTTGAACAATTTAATGAATGCAACTTTTTCTTGTTGAGAACATCCCAACCCTAGATTAATGCACTGAGGATTTTCACTAGTTCCTAAGTTCACTTTTTTATAAGATAATGAGGAACTATTGGTTTTACAATTGACCGTCTTTTTAAATTTATCTTGAAAATCATAAAATTTTTCTAGCCTAACTACAGATTTTGGGATCGAGTTTACCATGTCCGATAGAGCTTCAGGAGTTTTCGGATCAGGTATTATTGTGAAATCACGCAAATTGTCATTGTGTGTGCGTTCATCTATCACCGTGCCTTGAAAGGTTTCTTCCATGTGCAGAAAGTTGATAATCTGTTGATCGTCGTTAAACACTCTCCAGTTCGTGATGTTGTCGGGAATGGATGGCCGAAACAGCAGCTCAACTAAGAATGCATCTAGGGATAAGCCTTCTGCAGGAAGAAGTTTAGAAGCTACATTAGCCAATAAATCTGCTTCAGAATTATTCAACCTAGGAATGGAATTTATATTGAAAGCAGAAAATTTATTCATTAAGTTCCATACCTCAGACTGGTAGCTTTTGAGATGCGGAGAAAGAAAGTGGATAGAGTCTCTTACCTGTCTAACCACTATTTCAGAGTCGCCAAAGACGATTAAATTTTGAATGTTCATATCCAAATCTTTTCTGAGACCTTGCAGTAAAGCCTCATATTCTGCAGTGTTGTTAGTACATTCAAATTCCAACCTATGTGCTATCAATGTTTTGTTACCTGCTGGATCGATAATGACGCAGCCTGCTCCAGCTACTTCTTTGGATTTTGACCCGTCGAAATACAAAGACCACATTTGATTTGCATCGGGTACATGGGATCGTTGCGTGGAAGCTGTTGGCTGCATATATGATACGATCTCGAACTGTCGTTCTGAATTGGTGATCGGTGAAACTTCGGCCATGAAGTTGCCAAAGAAGGTGTCCATCCCTTGTACTTCAAGTGAATCAGCAGGGGGTGTGTACGGTTCATTTGGATCGTTCAAATCTGTGACCATGAACTTAAGGTAGCGCTCACGGTTTACTCTGATTTTATTAGGCTTTCTGTTCTCTGGAAGCCATAGATGAGACCAATCTGTTGTGAAATAACCATGTAGATGCTCCGACCAGTCCCTACTTAAAAACATACCATACACTTCAGGAATATCCACAACAATTATATCAATAACTTGATGAACCTTAGGGTTAGACGATAATCTAATAAGCACATTCTTTAGTTCGCCTATAACATTGACATTTGCCCGATCAAGTTGTATGATTTTTAAAGTCGATGGTTCAACCTCAGCGTTAATTTTCTGGCATACAGACCAAGGCGTCACATTGGATGACGCCCCTGAGTCTATCATACAATTATGCACATTTCTGTTAAAAATCTTGAAAGTTAATAGAAAAGGAGGTACATTCTTGTGAGTACTAAGAGTAGTAGCTTGTGGTTTTTTACTCGCAGTTTCTAAGGCTACTTTATCTACATTATTTACATTATTTACATTACTTACAGGAAGGCCTCCTTTATCTTGAGAATCAGGATTGTTTTAGTGGAAGTCTTCTGGGGGACTTTGCTTTGCACACCCTTGTTACCATTAGAATTACCATTCTTGCCATTTTCTGAAATATTTTGCAACATTTTTTGTAACAAAAATGGAAACTTCAACAACTCATAAATAGAAATGTTAGCCCTTAACTTTTTAAGATCTTCAACAACATCATAATCTAATTTAGGGTTCACACTACTTTGTTTAGGCTCAACTGATTTAGATTGCTTCGGAGGCGAAGTTGTAGTATTTTCGGAAGAAGGTCTATTTCCAGTCTTACTCCTAGTGTTATAAGGGTGAACAGTCTCAAAGTTGGCTTGGAAGATGTTATCCGAGAAATGTCTGAAAATGTTTGGAGAAGACTCTTCTTCTTGAACTGTCTCTTTTTCAACTACCTCCTCAGGAATCTCAGGAGGCATCAAGTTATCTTGGGCTTCTAGAATTGTTTGAAGGGCACATTGCAAACTTTCTAGATTAAGGCCTTCGGTGGTTGGGTTAGGCCGGTTGGTGGGAAAAGGCTTCTGGAATGGGGGTTTGTAAGGACCTTTACTTGAGGAAGCTTCTTCGATTGACCTTTTTAAGTCTATAACTTGATTTGACAGTTTTTGAACAACTTTAGTTAGGTTTTCCAAATCAAAGCTTTCAGGTTGTGTTTTACTTTGAGTGGGTCTGGGGAGGATTTCAATCTTCTTTTTGGAAGAAGAACTAGTCTCAGTTTCGTTGCTAGTAGAGTCTTTAAGACTAAGTATGTCTTTTTCAATCTGGGTGGCCTCCTCGAAGGCTTCTAACAACGTGGCTTTCTTAGATCGTTTAACCCAAATAGCTATACTTTGATGTAAAGCTTTAGTGTAGTATGCTATTATAAGACTCTTAGCAGGCATAGATTATGCGGGGATTTGGTTTTTAAGTGTTAAGAATCTTTGATTAAAGTCTTTAACTTTTTCTTTTGGGTTCATTTTTAAGCTAGAAAGATACATGACTAGGACTTCCGGAGGTTTACCATCTCTGAATTTTTCCAAAAAGCATGACTCAAATCTTTCCCAAGACACGATGGTATGGGGTTGTTGGGCAAAGTACCATGTGGATGCATTGCCCTCGAAGGTATATGGGAACAACCTACAGACAACATATTCATGTTTGACATTGCGGAGTCTTATGGCTAACATAAACTTTTTTATATGATCTTCAGCGATCTGTTTTGAGTCAGGATCAAACTTGGGAAGCCATTTCTATGGGTGCTTAGGTAGAGGGTGCTGAGCTCCAGGTACAGCTACAACATCCTGATCAAGCCAAGGTCTAGCAGGGTTGTTCTGATTTTCCATTGGGGTAGTGGGTGTGGAAGGCTGAGAAGGGGAATTGCCTTCGTCAGAGGAATATCCTCCAGAAGAGGAAGGAGATGATGGAGGTGGTGAAGGAGATATCTCAGATCCTCCTGCAGCAGGATTTAAGTTTGGATCTGTAGGATTCACAGTGAGATTAGTGTCACCTAATTGTTCTCTGATATCAGACAAGTCCAAAGGTTGACCCCACGGATGGTTTGGTTGCCTCAGGCAAGCTAATGCACTATGTGTTTTAATAAGAGATTGGCGAACAATCTCTTGTATGTCACCACCTGTAGGATTAGGAGTTACTGGCTCAACCGTGATCTGTGGATCTTCAGTTGAAGTAGTTGTTGTTTGAAGGGGAATGTTATCTTATGAACGGCTTCTAGTCATTATAGGTGAGCGATTAGGGGGTGGAGGAGTCTTGCGACCACCTCGTGCCATTAATTAAGTTCGGGCCCTTTTTCTAGCGCCATTTGTTGACGGGCGAAATCGACCGTCCGTCAACTGAGAGAGTGGAACCGGTCCGAGGTTGTCTAATAACCCAATCCATTTGGGATGAACCACCCTAACGGGTTTAGCGGCTCTGTTAGCCGATCTAAGGTCCTAAGAAAACAAAAATAAAACTAATCTAAACTAACTAATCTAACTAAAAGAAAACAAATAAAACTAACTAAACTAAAACTAATTATTAAAACAAACTAAACTAATCTAACTATTATATATATACAATCTACTAACTATACTAACTCTAAATAATTAACTATCTAACTACTATCTGAAATATAACTTATTCACAAAATGTACAGTAATCTACAATTTACAGATTTAAATAAAACCTGAAAAACTCGTTTGTATTCTGCCCTAAGACAGTAACAGATATTTTTTGTTGATTTTATGATTTTATGAACGAGAAATAAAACAGAAAACTAACTAACTAAACTACTAATATACTAATTCTAATTACTAATCAAAACTAAAACATATATCTAACTAAACTACTAATAAATATACTAAACAAACAAATGACGAACTGACCTGGAAACGCTCCAAATTTGTCCTGTGTATGATGACTGTTTTAGCAGATCGGAGGGAGGAAACCCGCACCGAATAATCCAGAAGCTTCTCGTAAACGATAGCTGCGATGCTCTTCAAGTTTGTTTACAGGACAAACAAGACATAAAAATCACAACAATCATATAATTTATAAATTTCCACAGTTAGGTAAACCAGTATGCAAAGATCTATACATAAATAATTCAATTGATGAAGAAGAGAAATCTGTCATTCATAAACTGAATCAAATAATTGTTGTATTTTTAAATTAGTGAAAGAAATCAGACATGGATCATATGGATTAAATCATATCATTCTGCAAAAGATAATGATAGCTAAAGTAGTCACTAATCCAATGCAAATTGATAAGCATAAACATGAAACAAAAGATTGATATTATGAAAAGCGAAAGATGTAGCAGAACATCAACTTCTGTCTCAGTCTGTATTAGAATTTCATAGCCTGGTTCTCCCACAAGTGAGGATGATCCTTATTACAAAAATAATAAGTATTTATAGTTTTTCCACAGGGTAAAACCTCCCTGTGGAAGTTATAAAATTGTTTACATAAAATCTGGGAAGATATCCCAAGTTCAACTAAACTAGGAAACTAAAATAAAAGTAAAACATCCAAATATCCTCTAAACTGTCCATCAAATCCCAAGCAATTTGAATTCACCTGAAAAGGGTCAAAAATAAACAAGTTAGAAGGATCTTTTATTAACAAAATGGTAAAAATCTAATTCTATAGACTAGCTACATAATCATGTGATTCTGTAGCTAGTCTAAATAAGGTACAGAATCAACATTGAGATTAATTAAAATCTTTTTAAAGAATTCCATTTAATTGACATCCAACAATTATGCGAAAATGAATCATAAATTGAAATCGTTATTCCATTATAAAATCAAACAGGATCCAAATCAATTAAATGACTACAGAGACATGCATACTCTCTTTTGTTTTTGTTACCACAAAATCAGGTCAACAGAACCATAATCGAACAGAAATGAAATCGTTTCACAACGAATTGAATTCAACAGTTGTGAAATCGTTTTGATATCAATTGGAACGATTATAATCAAACAAATCATAAGCAATTCATTATACTTGTCTTGTCAACAGGAGAAAGAATCGAATCGAACAGGATCATGATAACTGCATAGCAAACAATTTAGGCTGTGAGCGAATTCAAACCATAACTGACTCATAACTGTCCACAAACAAAATCGTAACAGGATCAATCAAACAGAGTTCATAATAGATATCGATCGTTTTTCATTGCACAGTGAGGAAACAAGATCGATTTTCCTTGACCAAAATCGTTCCATTTGACCAATTCGTTTTACAAATTTAAAATCAAACAGAGCAGCAGTTACAATCGAAATCCAACTCATCAAATAATCTTGCCAACTTAGAGTAAGAGTGAATCGAACAACTAAGATTTTAACACAGTCATTACAAGTCAAAATCGTTCCATAATTCGGGCGTGCATGCACAGGCTTAAATGAGCATATTGTTTTTATAAAAACAGAGTCGTTGAAAATTATATGACAGAGCATATCGTAACCAACAAACTCAATAAAATCGTTTACCAACCACAGCATATGGATCGTAACGAAAACAAATCCAAAGGAATCGCATTCTAAATTGAGCGTGAAAAAATTCCTGTTGGGAGTGGATACAATACGAATTGAATTGAAAAGGAACCAACAATTTCGTTAACAGGCAGATAACCAAATCAAATCCAAACGAAGACCACTTAAATCCAATAAAAATCTATCAATAGGCTATACTGGGAAGGATCAAATCATATATCAAATCGAAATTTCTTTTTAATCAAAGAAAAACTATATATAGGATGCACACATTATAACAGAGCCTTTTCAAAATGCAAATAGAGCTATTCGAAAAAAGAATTCAAATCGTTATATCAACCTGTTCACTCACACAACTAAAAAGATATTAAATATCCATACCTGTACAGTGATGAGAGGGATTGATCATGCCAATTTGGAGTTGATAACTGCCGTAGCCGATTCAACTTTTTTGAAAAGGATCGAGCCTGTTGTCTTATGTTTCTTATCAGTTGCTTGGATTTGGTCTTTTTGATTGGTCAACATTGCAATTTGGTCTTCCAGCGATTGAATTTTCGATTGGAGTATAGGAAGGTCAATGTAGTATCATTCCATCCATAATTCACATTGGCCACAGGGAGACTGTGTAGGGTTTGAAAGAGCAGGCGAGGGTTTGATGACTTTTCTGAGGGTTTCGTTTGGCAGTTTAATCCCTGGGTAATTAGGGTCGTTCCTTAGGCAAGGGGGAAGATTTGTTACGAAATCGTAAGGTGGCTCGGGACACAAACCCTGCGAGTAAGGGTACTCGCTGGCTAGAAAATGCTCTACATCCGAATCAGAATCCTCTCTTAGGACGATAGGGTTTGACTTGGTAGAGGGTTTAGGCTTGTTCCTGGCCATTCTTGAAATGATTCGGGCATTCCTCTTCCCTTTGGCATTAGCAGTAGGGTTTGCCTTGGGGTTTTTGCTCATAGGCTTCTTAATAGCCTCGGATTTCTCATTTCCAATGTCTGGTAAGTCAATAGGAGGGTCGGCCGAGGGTTTAGGCAGTAGGACATGTAAGGGTACAGGCAGCTCGGCCTTGGTTTCAATTACCACAGGCTTGTCAACCGGGACAGGGTTTATATCCTCGAAACCATTACGGGCAATGAAAGCCCTCCAACTATCACCGTGCAAACTCAAATGATAAACAACGATGAGTTTAATGAGACCATGGTGGAACAAGCTACTGTCGGCCTGCTACCTCTTAAATCTTTTTGACATCTTAAATAGGCTGCGATGAAAGTAGAAGGGCATATTCAATGAATATCCCATAAAAACCATTAGCAAACGCAGGTGGTAGAGAAACACAAGTCCGTATCGACCTTCACAGGTCACGAACTGCTTGACAACCATCAAAGTATCGTGCCATCGTGGTTTAAGTGCAGAGATGGGCATACCTCTGTCACATGAGGTGACTTTGCGTGAAACGAACAGCAGTGTCCACGGCACTTCCTCGACCTTACAATTCTTGAACCAACACTGGCCTGTGGCAGGTAACCCTTTAGCAGAGCTGATAAACTTCTCGTTAATTTCTAACTGTATATCGCCCACTTTGGCTCTACAGCCATCAAAAGTCATGGCGAATTGTCATGCAACACGGAGGTTAAAACCCTCGAATCGTTGTATGAAGGTGAGCCATGCGTTTTCTTCCAAATCTCTGCGGGCATTGTCAAACATTAGCAATGCTTGGTTGTCGTTTGGCTCGATCCGCACGACTGGTGCCATGGAGCCGAGCGCATGATAAGCTGAGGGTTTGGATCACAACCACACAGGAGCAGAGCTACCCGAGCTAACAGAAGTGAGAGGGTAAAAGGGATAGGCATAAATGCCAGCATGCGAAGGTGGTGGAGTTATTCACTGCCATTATAGTTATGGCAGATGGTACGACTGTCGGCTTACATAGCTATTCAAACCATTATAACTTAACTCAACAATCATATTGTTTGGCCAACCAATGAACTGGTGAGTGTATAAAACCAACACGCCAAATCAACGTTAGACTATAGTTTCAAACCATAAGTCATTCAAATTAAAATCAATACCAAATGTTTTAACCACGCACCAATGCATAAGCTCATATAATCAATAGTTTAACCAACGTGCCAATGGATACATATAATCAACCAACCAATAGTTATGAAAACATAGTCATAGGCATGATATTAAAAAGATATATATGAGAGATTTAATCATAAACCCTATGTATTTTCATGAAACCCAAGGTCAAATAGTTCAAACAACATATAAATCGATATGTCAATGCATTACAAACTCAATGAAACCAAGTCACAAAAAATCGAAGTATGAGTATTGATCAAAGGATGCTGCCAGCTGCATAACGATAAGCGAAATGTAAGTGTAAATAGGCATACTGACAAGAACGATAATGACAGTTCGAATAGTGATTTCAATGCAACTTTGAAAGACTAATGTTTTCACGCTTACAGTCGTGAAAACAAAATGAAAATAAGTGTGTAAAAAGGCGCAGAGAATAAAAGTGTCGTTTATTTGAAAAATTGCGACGAAAAAATTGATGTTTGTAAAACATTGGTGTAGGCAGCCTATAAGACAATGGAAAAAGTTAATTGGTTGCCAACACTTTGTCAGGTTGAAGAAATATTCAGTTCGTAGTAGTTGTTTCTTGTGCCGGCGTCCTTTTGGAATTAGCAGTTGGAAATTATATATAAGATCTTATTGCTATGCATGCAACTAGAAATTTCCCTATTCCATACTTATCCAATTTTCCAAAATTCCGCAAATATACAAACCGGTCGCTGAACTCCCCCTCCATGCTCTCTTCTTAACTATCCGCGTAACCCTTTTTTGAATCACGTCCAACCACTTTTCAGAGCTTGCCATTCTTTCCTCGCTTTTCGTCATCTCCGTCACCTCCGCACTTCTCTACAATAAAAGAAAATATAAAGTTTTATATATATATAGACATATCTTGTTTCTAAATATGGAATTGCTAGAATTTAATTCTAACAGGCCATCATGTAGAAACCGTATATATTGTCATTGATGGGCAAAAGGGCCAAGGAAATATCGTATTCATGCGCATTAAACCAAAATTTGTGGGGAGATTATATTGTCCCTTCCAAGTGTTCATTTCAAAATCATGAAATCCCTTTCACACCGCATGGCCTTCGCACGTTCAAGAAACCTTCATTCCTTAATTGCTCTTCGTTATACCCGCCACCTTCGCATTTCTAAATATGAAATAAATAAACTTTACTCCTAACAGTTCATCATGCACCACCAATACTGATTGTCATTAATTAGCAAAAGGCTCGAGGAGCTTTCCCATTCATAAGCATTTAACCAAGATTTAGAAAAAAGTTACATTATTTGTTGTGATTGTTCATTTAAACCATCATCTGTAGCAAAGCAACCTTCTCATAAACCTATGTCATCAGGTTTACACTAGTTCTGAGGAGATACAGTGAACATCTTCAGCTGTCACGACCAGAACTTCCACTAGTCCAGGGCATTTTCTTATTACTCAACCTCTACCGCAGAGAACCAAGTAATTTGGACCTCCGGGATTGCTCATGCAGGTTGTGTCCCTAAGGTTTTTGACTGTAAGGACCTGGTCTCTTGGTGCGCCGATAAATTTATTGCAGAGAAAAGAATTATTCCACTGCATGACCACTCTTTTGTTTCTTTGTCACCTCATCTCTTCCAGCAGATGCTGAAATTGCCCGAGCCAACATTGACGTTCAAAGGAGAAAATTGCAAACAGTTCCTAGCAAAGCATAATAACAGAATGGACCTCTTGCCCCTTTTTTTGGAAAACCTGGATCTAGTTTCTGAAGATATTACAAGCATGTAGGTTAGTTCATTTAAAAATCCTTTTCGCGAAATTGCCTGGCTGTTTACAAGAATAATGGGACAGGGATCCACAGCTACTGTTTCCCGCATGGCTCTTTACATTTTGTATTTCACAGTCAATGAACAAGCCATTTTTTATTGGGGAAGGATAATTTCTTATGAAATCTTTTCCCAATTGTCAAGCTACAAAAGGGGAAAGAAATTTGATATGTCATCCTACTTAGTTTTTGCAATAGCACATTCCTGTCGATTTCCGCAACTGTCTCTGTCCAAGAATATCAACTGCGATTTCCACCCAGTAATGTTCTGGTACCAGGCCTTGTGGAAGCACAAGGCTTCCCACTGTTTTTATGAGGTTTTTAATGGCTTCCTGTCTATTTTCAAACTTTTCTTGTTAGGAGAAAATGCTCCCTGTTTATCTGAATAGGCAACTAATTTTTTGGACAAAAAGGGAACAGTCCAACATTTGGATAATTACACTGTCATAAGAATTTTTGGCTCCACGGAACAACCTGCTCTCCTTCCATGTCACATTACGGACGTCATTTTTATTGCAAAAGTAGCACATCAATACAGCTACTGGTTCCATCTATTCCAAAGGAAGAAAAAAAAATAGTTCATTCCTATGCCTTGGAAAATAAGGGATTTTGTGTTGAAAAACATCAACAAATTTGATGATTTCGCAACACATTTTAGTATCTCCAACCTCAGATATGCTAAACACATAAAAGGATTCGACCCCTATGATATTTTTAGACAACATTTACATTCACTTGGCCTCGGCGATTGTTTTGTAAATAAACACCTGCCCAAAAGCAGAGACAATCATGGGCCTGCCTCTGATGTCGGTGACGTAGAGACAGTGCAAAGCTGCACCAAATTGTACACACAACAAGGGAAAGACCCCAGTGACAAGATTGTTCAATCCACAAATACCACTCCAAAAAGTACGACATCTCGGAGCATCGCTCGAATGGCCCATCACAACAACAAAGAAACCCAGAATTCTTCAAACTGAGGAGGAGATAACGAACCTCCTCACTCTAAAATTGATAGTTCTCACAAGCTTCTAGTGGAGAAGAAGAGAAAAAAAAATGTGAGGCAGGAAGAAGACTCGGTAATTCAAAGTGAGAACATGGAAATTGACATTGATCTGGATGCCATGTTCCCCTACTTTGATCAGCCCAATGACGCCATCCACCATAGCCATCCAATGGACATATCCGTTGCCCATAATTTTGACGAAGATGAATCCTTCGTGTTCCAGAGCGTTGTTTTTTATATCCAAAACAAAAAATTGATATTTCAGAAAAAAAAAATGCTAAAAATATCAAAGGCAAATCTTGTTCAGAGGTTGACGTTGCCAACATGCGGCCATCCCAAATCTGTCAACTTCACACCGCCACCGGAGAAGCACTTCATGACTCCATTAAATGCATGGAGACCCACAATGCCAGACTGAAGGATCGAGTCAAGGAATTGGAAGACGCTTTCTTTCCTATGTCATTGCTTGTCGATCCTTTGGCAATAGCCATGCCTGGCACCCCTGCACCCAATGTAAAAGAACCCTCCACCCTGCTCGCATCCTGTAAAGGATATGTGGAAAACAATATCACAAAAAGAATGGAACTGGTTACCGATGCCTGGAAAAGATCACAAACCATCGCTTCCCTTGGAACTAGGGCACATAGCTTGCTCGAGCTTTTGCAAGCCGAATTAAAAGATGAAGAAAATTTCTTCTTAAAAACGGTCATCCCTTTTGGCAAGATTGTCAACAATATGACAGAAACAAAAAGAAGAGAAGAAGATCTTCCATCCAAAAACCGGATCGGCCAATTGAATGCATGTTGGAAAGAAAAAGTAAACAACTTGCGTCTCATTGTTCAGTCATGTGAACAAGTCATATCAAAGAAAGATAAATTATTCACAAAGCTGTCAAATATAGACTTAGCCGAGAAAAAAAACGACTTCCAAGACCCCCTCTTAATCGCAAACTCCTTGCCCTTAACCACATAAGAGTTTGATAAACAAGTTGCTATGTTGAAGACCTTCTCTCTGGAAAAATTTTACAGCATCCTTCAATTTGATCAAACTCACGTCCATGACTGGCTAGTCAAATATGCAGTACAGAATGAGGAAATTCATCAAGCTCTCTCTAATCTCTCTATCGACTTCCAGGAATTAGAAAATGGTCTTTTCAACATCAAGATTCAGAATGAGATCAACGTCACCCCAATGAGAGTGTACATTGAAGAATGGGTCGAAAGGCAATTGAAACAGGCCGCCAACGAAAGACAACAAGCAGTTGCCAGCATTCCAGCAGCCGTTGAGAACATCCTTGAAACCATAGTCGTCGTTGACATCAATGAAAGGGAAGCCGCAAGAAAATAGCCAAAGCACTCATATGTACCCTCACTGTAAGTTTACTCATCCCATCTTTCTTTGTTTCTCAACCCAGTTATTCTGCTTTCTTAAATAAACATGTATAGGCAAACACTTATACATTTCCATTTATTTTCTTTTGCAGCTGTTGCACTCTATCTTCTTTCCACAATCCTGTTTCTTGTAAATATTTCTCTAATGGTTCGCGGGAGCCCCAATCCCAGTCTACATGAGAAACGCATTGAAATTCCGGTTCATATATAACACACTTTGTTTTTTTTGTATATTTCAAAATTTGCAGTGGTATGTAACAAACTTCTATTTTCTGACAGATTTCAAATAAAAATGCATCTAAATTTTTATATCCTAAAGACTCTACTCTTATCTTTCAGCACTCTGTATAACAAATGCATTTATTTTTTAATATATTAGACTTTTATTCTTATCCTTCAGCAGTCTGTATGGCAAATGTTCACAAATACATTAAAATTGTTATATTTCTTATCTCCTATTAATTTTATGTCATCATATATTTTTAATGTCATCATATATTTTTATGTTTCACCAGTCCACATTGAAAATGCATTAAATTTCCAAATTTAATCTTGCACTATCAACAATTTTTTTACTTTCTTATATACTTTCAAAAAAAAAAAAATGTTTGCTATATACTTTCCAAAATTAGATGGTGCTTGGCCTTCCAACCGTCATTTACTTTTGCCCCATCTTCCAAAATATGCACCTTGCACACAATATTTCCCTCATATACATTTTGCACCAAACACTTTGTTTCATTTACACTTCGACCCCATTTTTCAAAATTTGCTTTCTAACCTCCTTGGCAGGGACTCCGCTGCCACGCAACCTTATTATAAATAGAAGAATAATATATAGCTAAAATCTTTAACCTTGAATTACATTATCATATTTGGTATACCTTACATTATTATAAATTTTATAAATTAAAAAATAGTATATAGCTAATATCTTTAACCTTGAGTTACATTATCATATTTAGTATACCTTACATTATTATAAAGTAAAGAATAATGTATAGCTAAGATCTTTAACCTTGAGTTACATTATCATATTTGGCATACCTTACATTATTATGTTTGGTATACCTCCACTTATTTGAAGAAAAAAGAAAAGTCACTTAACAATCTTACCTTCCTGTGCACATCAAAAGCCTATTTAAAATTGTTATCAAAAAGTAAGTAATTGCATAAAGCTTATAATCGATGAACTTATAGGTGGAAATGGTTTGGTATGTATTGTGACAGAAGTCAAAGTAACAAAGATGGTGAAGAGGTGATATGTGTTTTAAAAAATGAAGAGATAGTGTGATATATATTAAATTGTAATATAGGCGGTGAAGAGGTGATATGTGTTTTAAAAAATGAACAGATAATTTGATATATATTAAATTGTAATATAGGTGAAAGTAACAAAGATGGTGAGGAAGGTAGAGTTGATGGAGGAGGTAATTTATGTTTTTTTTAATTATTTAATAAAATTTATAATTTATTTAGTAATGTTGAATGTAAATTATTATTTTTAATAAAATTAAATTTAATGATAAAATGATTTATTTTATTTTTGCGTTGTGTATTATAAATTTTTTGAAATGAATATTTAAATATAATATATTTGATTTCAACAAAATTAACTTATAATTAAAAAAAAAAACAATATTATATTTATAATAAATAATAAAAAAACATAATATAAAATTAATAAATATAATCAAAATCACATCTTACAAATGCAATAAAATTATTAATGTAGAAATACAACTTTGCATGGTTGTTCATCATGTATAAAACACAAATGTTCTCAAAAATAGTATGGAAGTACAATCTAATAAATTTATTTATTTATGGAACATATTGGAATCTTCTAATTTACTCAAGAAAAAACAGTTTGGAAGTACAATATAATAAATTTATTTCTTTATGGAACATATTGGAATCTTCTAATTTATTCAAGGGATGCATTGCATGGCATGTCTTCTTGAATTTTGTTTAAGAGAAGCGTTGCATGGCATGAATACAAATGTCAATCAAGTAATATTTATGAATATATTTTATTAAAATTAATATTTTATTCTATGGTCTCATTAAGTGGGGATAGTGTAGTTGCAAGAGAATTAGATTAAAGATCTAAACAACAAAAAGTTGTGTAAGTTGTGTGTGGGTAAGGATAATTGAGACATTAAGGTTAGTTAAAATTACAATTTTGTTATGAAAGTTGTGTGTGGTGGATAATTAAGACATTAAGATTGGTCAAAATTACAATTTTGTTATATGAAATTTGGTTTTCAAATTATAAAACATATTTTTATAATTATATCAAAAAATAAAATTTACAAAATCAACATAAAATTAAAAATGTTTTATGAATTTCAAGAATTTTTTTGTTGGGGTTGGAAGAAGAATTCACATGCATATGTTAGAATTGCAAATGCAGAAAACATAATTCACATATGATAATTAACAATTACACAGATAAGAAACACAGGGATTTCACGTGGTTCACCCAAACGTTGGGCTACGTCCACCAAGCATAGGCATCGGTTGTCTTATTATTCAGATCATAGAGATTAGAATAGACTTGCAAGTTCTCACGTTGTCTCTCTCTGCTTCTACGAGCTTACATGAATTTATATACATTCACACAAGAAACTGATTATTAAATGCAATCCCTATCCATATTCTAACTTGGTCTATTTGGTTGTAACCAATGCATAATAATAGGATCCAAATCCATCCTTGGATGAATTCGTTGTCACCAAATCCCAACAATCTCCACCTTGACAACAATTAACCTGATACCTTGCTCCTTCCTTTTGTTTATCACCTTTTCTGCAAGCCAAGAGAATCCA
>JASDQU010240698.1:53687-63706 GCA_032191745.1 Picea mariana
TTGCTGGATTGGATAAGAGCCATGGACAAATATTTCGACTATGAAGATGTTGATGAGGAGAAAAGGGTGAGACATGTTTTCACCAGGCTAAAAGGACATGCAGCATTGTGGTGGAATGAACTGCAGGATGAGAGGAGAAGCAAGGGAAAACAGAAGATAAAGAATTGGGACAGAATGGTAGCCAAGCTGAAGGCTAAATTCATGCCCAAATATTATCAGATCAATCTATTCAGGAAGCTACAGAACCTAAGACAAAAGGGTATGACAGTTAAAGAGTACACAGAGGATTTCTACAAGTTGAACATAAGAACTAGGAAAAGAGAGAAAGATGAAGAAAAAGTTGCCAGATATATAAATGGCCTGAGGTATGAAATCCAGGATGAGATCAGCATGATGTCAGTGAGGACAGTGGAGGATGCTTATCGATTTTCACTGAAGGTAGAGGAGAAATTGGCTAGAAAACAAAGCCAATGACGCAGAGGTAGGATCCTGGCCTCGAAAAAAGGCAAGGGAGTTTCCCATGACAAAGCACATAAATCCAAAGACGAGACTAAGAAACCACACAGTCACTCGGAAAGAGGAGGAATTTCCCAAGGAAGACAAGGTGGTGGAAGAAGTTATTCTAGAGGAAGAGGAAGAAGAAGAGGAGGAGAAGTAAGGTGTTATTCATGTGGAAAGACAAGGCACATGTCTTGGGAATGTCCCGAGAAAAATAAAGAAGGAGGAGGTGAAGCTCACATTTCGAAAGCACAGAGAAGGAATGTTGAAGTAGAAGGAGCAGAGGATGGAACATCCCTGATGTTGAGAAAGGTTCTCTTAAAACCGGAGGCAGAAGTTGAAAAGCCAGTGCAGAGGAACAGTCTATTCACGACAGCTTGCAAGACTAAAGACAAAGTATGTACTATGCAAGGTGATAATTGACAGTGGGAGCACTGATAACTTAGTATCCATAGAGATGGTGGAGAAATTGGAGCTAGAGACAACTGCACATCCTAATCCATACAAAGTCTCATGGTTGCAGAAAGGACACCAGGTAATGGTTACTAAACAATGCCTTGTTGAATTTAAGATAGGAGGACATAGAGATGAAATTCTATGTGATGTAATTCCCATGGATGTATGTCATATCTTGTTGAGAAGACCATGGCAGTTTGACAGGAATTTCATTCATGGTGGGAGGAAGAATACATACACCTTGGAGAAGAATGGTAGGACACACATGTTGTTGCCAATAGAAGAGAATAAATTGAAAGAGGAAGCCAACACAAGCATACTTCTCATGAGCGGGAAGGAACTCCTGAAAGAAGTCAAGAAAGAACATGAGATGCAGTTTGTTGTGGTGAGGAAACCCAGAGTTATCCTTACAAGTAATTCGATGGATGATATACTTGAAGAATTTCAGGAATTGTTGGATAATTTTACTGACATAGTGGTATATGAGCTGCCTAAATCATTGCCACCCATCAGAAGTATCAACCATCATATTGATTTGATACTAGGAGCAATTTTTCCAAACAAAGCAGCATATAGACTGACACCTCGAGAGAATGAGGAGGTAAAGAACCAAGTTCAGGAATTGTTAGACAAGGGTTTGGTCAAAGAGAGATTGAGTCCATGCACAATGCCAATTGTGGTGAGTCCAAATAAGGATGAAGGATGGAGAATGTGTACAGACTCAAGAGCCATTAACAATATCACCATCAGGTATATATTCCCTTTGCCATGAATGGATCCTTTAATGGATTGTTTAAGTGGAGAAAATTTATTTTCTAAGATAGATTTGAAAAGTGGATATCACCAGATAAGGATGAGAGAAGGTGATGAGTGGAAGACAACCTTTAAGACAAATGAAGGTTTATATGAGTGGCTTGTTATGCCATTTGGCTTAACAAATGCCCCAAATACTTTTATGAGATTGATGAATGAAATACTGAAAGATTTCATTGGCAAGTTCGTGGTTGTATATCTAGATGATGTACTGGTCTTTAGCAGGATTGAAGAGGAGTATTTGAGACACCTGACACTAGTGATGAGGAGACTACAACAAGAGAAGTTGTTGATAAACCTGAAGAAGTCCTCTTTTATGAAGACAGAGCTCATTTACTTGGGTTTTGTGATCTCTTCAAATGAACTGAAGATGGATCCAAAGAAGGTGAAAGCAATCAAATAATGGCCATCACCAAGGAGTATGTTTGAGGTAAGAAGCTTCCATGGATTAGCAAGTTTCTATAGGAAGTTCATYARAGATTTCAGTGGRATTTGTGCACCAATGATGGATACAGTGAAGAAGARGCACAAGTYTKTTAAATGGACAGAGGAGGTYGAGAGGAGCTTCAATATACTSAAGGARAAAATAACAGAACGACCAATTCTGGTSTTACCAAATTTTGGAAAGACATTTCAAGTGAGATGTGATGCAAGTGGAGTTGYAATTRRRGCAKTTTTKAGCCAGGATAATAGRCMTRTTGCCTATTTCAGTGAGAAGKTGAATGAGACYAAGAGAAAAYACTCCACATATGATAAGGAGTTTTAKKCCATAATTCAAGCCYTGAAGAAATGGAGRCAYTACCTTGTYCCACAGGAATTTGTCTTGTATAGCGACAACCAAGCTTTACAATTCATAACCAGACAAGAAAAATTGAATCAGAGGCATGCAAAGTGGATTGAGTTTATGCAAAATTCTACTTTTGTCATAAAACATATTGTTGGGAATGCTAACAAAGTTGTTGATGCATTAAGAAGGAGATGTTTGATTCTACAGGAATTTCAGGTGAAGACCTTGGGGTTTGAACACCTGAAGGATATGTATTGTGGTGATCCAGATTTCAAGGAAGCATATGAAGCATGTGAAAATCTTGTGTTGAGAGACAGGAACAAGTGGACAGAGTATATGATTCAAGAGGGATTGTTGTCCAAGGGAAATCTGTTGTGCATACCAAAATGCTCAATGAGGGATAACCTTTTGAAGGAAAATATTAGTGGAGAATTTGTTGGACATTTCGGCCATGATAAAACATTTGCACAGTTGAGCAGTTGAGCAGTTCATACTATTGGCCAGGCATGAGAACATAAGTGATAAAATTTGTGAACAAATGTAGAATTTGCCAACATGCAAAGGGTAAAAGACACAACACTGGATTGTATCAACCATTTCCAATACCAGAGAGGCCTTGGGATGCAATAAAAATGGATTTTGTGTTGGGACTGCCAAGAACGCAAAGACGATGTGATTCCATATTTGTGGTGGTGGATAGATTTTCAAAGATGTCACACTTTATCCCATGCCATAAGACTAGTGATGCGACACATGTTGTAAATTGTTTTTTCAAGGAAGTTGTGAGACTTCATGGACTACCCAGGAGCATTGTCTCAGACATAGACACTAAATTTGTTGGTCATTTATGGAGAAAACTGTGGAAGAAGTTGGGGATAGATTTGTCCTTCATCTCAGCTTATCACCCTCAGACAGATGGACAGACTGAGGTGGTAAACAAAAGTTTGGGAAAGTCATTAAGGAGTCTGGTCATTTAGTGGGATAAGATTCTTCCACAAGCAAAATTTGTATACAATGACTCACCAAACAGGAGCACTAGAAAGAGCCCATTCCAAATATTGTATGGAATGCAACCAAGGGGAGTATCTGAGTTGAGAGACTTGGAACAGAGTGAGATCAGAAGCGTTGGAGCAGAAGATTTTGCTGCAGAAATGCAGAAGCTCCATAGCCAGATCAGAGGATAGTTGCAGAGCTCTAGCCAAGAGTACAAGCGCAGAGTTGATCAACATCACAGGGAAATTCAATTTGAAGTAGGAGATCAAGTTCTGGAACATCTTAGGAAAGTAAGGTTCCCTAGGGGAACATATAACAAGTTAAATATGAAGAAGATAGGGCCATGTAAGATCTTAAGGAAGTTTGATTCAAACACCTATGAGATTGAGCTGCCAGATGATGTGGGCATATCACCCATATTTAACATTTCAGACCTATACCCTTACAGGGAAGATGACATAGAGGGATCAGAAGATCAAGAGAAGATTCAGTGGGAGAAACAAATGCCTATAGAAGAAAAACCACATATGGAGAAGATCGTTGATTAGAGGATTGGCAAAAAGACCAAGAGGAATACCTATTTTGAATATTTTTTCAAGTGGAAGGGACACCCAATAGAAGATGCCAGTTGGGAAAATGAAGTTGATATCCATAAACATGGAAATTCGTTGTAGGAGTTCATGGACAGGAGTCCATGAATTTTTTTCCAGGGGAGTATGATACAGGAGCATCAGCAATGAGCACTCTTGGCAGGACAACTCAACACCTTGGAATCATTTCGGAATATTAAACGTTGCGTTTACTGCGAATCTTTTGGATCTGATTGAAAAACGGAAGAAGATCAAAACGCTTGGAAGTTGAATGATCACGAGTGATCTAGGAGTTTTCACTCCTAGTCTTGAATGTAACTGAACTAAGGTAGCAGTTAGGTTTTGTTTTCGAGTAGACGAGTAGTCGGGGGAGAACCCTCTAAGATAAATAGAGGTTTTGTACACCCAAATGAGGCTGCTACGAGTTAGTAGGAAAATTCTGAATTTTAAGTTCTTGTTTGATCATAGTTGTAGCCATTTTTACTTTTGGAATGAATATAACAGAGCAAAATTGATTCAAATGCATGGTGTCTCTACTATTTATAATTCCTTGTTATTTTGTTTCATGAATGAATGAGTTGTGTTGTTGGGTATATGAAACTGTGAAATGTTTGTATAAGGTTCAATCGTTTTCTCTTCACTGAGTCTGTGCAAGGTGTGCACACAGTCCGCAAGGAGTGTGTTGACAGAGTCTATTTCGACTCAGAAGCTCAGAAGAGATAGCGTGAAACTTTCCCTTTGTAAGGAGTACAAAGTGACTGCTGCAAGGCATACACAGTCGTCCGCAAGAACCCAACTTTTGCATAAGAATCTGTTGCAAGGAGTGCACAGACCTGAAATTCGACTAAGTGTCAAAGTAACTCTATAAAGAGTTAAAGGGGAAGAAGGAGGGAGAAATCTCAAGAGAGATAGCAGGAGGAATCTTCAAAGGGAGAAAAGTTTTGAAGGTTTCATGAGTCACCAGCTAAGATCCATCTAGGAGGGAGCGAGATCATTCCAGACCATTGGATCTGGGTAAAGCACATGAGCGTTAGGTCTCTGCGTGCACATAGAAGCGAGGATTCGCCGAAGTCCCGAAGAGGTCAGGGACCGTCTGTCATCAAGAGGGATAGGTGGCAGAAGATCCATAACTCTGGAGCGAAAGTACTTCAGAAGTTTTTTGGATAAGGAGAAAGTGAAATCGTCGAAGAGTCGATGGTCGAAGTAGATCTAGGTCGTTGGTTGCCAGGAGATACATGTCGACGGATCAGAGACTCTGGGAAAATTCACTTCGGAGGATTCCAAGTGTGGAGGGTGACAAACTCCCAAAGTCCCGAAGGCCAAAGCAGATCACAACCGTCTGTTGCGGAGGACACGTGGCGGGAATCCGTCATCTTCAGGCGAAATCACTCCAGGAGGAATGAGTGCACAGGAGGTTGAAACTCCCAAAGCCCAAAGAGTCGAAGTGGATAGTGACCGTCGGATCCAAAGGTACAAGTGGCGATGGATTATGAGCTCTGGAGAAATCACTTCGAGAGTTCAGTTGAGAGTTGAAACTATCGAAGCCCGAAGAGCCTAAGAGCCGAAGCGAATCTCAACCGTCAGACCCAGAGGACAGGTGGCGTGAATCTGTGGACTCCGGATAAAGACCTGAAGTAAATCTCAACTGTCTGATTCAAGAGGACACGCAGCAGAAATCTGCACACTTCGAAGGAAGGTGAAAGTTGATGGTTGAGTCTTCCGAAGCCCGAAGACTCGAAGAAATTGTATTCGTCGATCTACGAGAGACACGCGTCAATAGATCACGAGCTCCAGGTGGAAGCATTGCAGAGAAAACAAGGTTTGAGAATTGAAACTCCCGAATCTCGAAAGGAGAAATTGATCTCGACCGTTGATTTGGAGGGGGTACGCATCGATAGATCACAGAGATCTAGGGAGGCGTGATCCAGAGGAAAGGAAGAAAGGGAGATGGATCTGAACCGTTTATCGAGAGGATCGACCCGAGATCGCGAGATTGGCGGTCACGCTTGATTGTGGGGCCAGAAAGCGCTCGGACGTTAAAATTTCAAGGGTGGGCTGCATCGGAACCATGGTATCGACAAAGGGTTACATGGCAGTTGGAGGTAAATTGTGGGGAGAAAAGCGGGTTGATCCCAAACCACTCTTGGGCGCACCCACAATCGTGTGTTTACACAAGGACATAGCTCGAGGTCACATGCGAGAAGGGGCTAACGAGAGAGGAGCTTGCGCATGAAACCTGTGAGTTCAACAACGTGAAGAAAGAGGTCATGGGTGGCATAGAACCTGCACCAGAGGACAAAAAAGGCATGTGTTTATTCGTAAGTGAGACCATTAAGGTCTCAGAGAGCCAATTCAGCTTGGAATTGAAGATCCTTGACCGGGAGGTCGCACAACCCTTAGGAGAGAAGGGGGTCTGCATCACAATTGCATATTGGTCCTCTAGAAAATCTATATTTGCAATTGGAACCATTGTTTCCTTGGTTATGTCTACAAAACAACTAGGCTCACAATATTCATTATAGCTCAAAGACAGACACTTGGAATAAGACAAAACTACAGTAAGTACAAACTCACTTATTGTTGTTTTTTACCACTCACGCATTCACCTTCTATTACTTATGCCTAGTATCCTAACACAATTTTCAAATGCCGCTTTACCTTTTTTCCACTTTTTTGTCTTCATGTACTTCAGTACAACAACACTTATCAAAAAAAGAAACTTCAATGCTTTTATTCCAAAATGTTGTCAAGGGAAGAGAAGAAAAAAACAAGTCACTTAGGACATGCAAATCTACATTCATAACCACATTGAAGGAAAAACTATTATTTGATGACTTAAACAAATTAGTCACCTTAACAAAAAAGGTAATTTAACTAAATATAGATTTTCTTTATGATTTAGTTAATTTATTTTTACAACAACACATGATCTGACAAAACTGTACTACAATGTGAACCAGGTTGAGGGCATGCTAACTATAGAAAATATCCATGCAGACGTGTTTGTACCAATTTGCAATGTTTGCAATTTTCCCACAGAGTCATTTGGGGTGATTGATGGTAACAAGCTCCAATGTTCCAAATGTGAACAACTTACCACATACAGACGCTCCACTCAACTACAATGCATTATTCAAACAACAACAAACATTCAAAAATAATGCTTTCCAAAAGATAACCTGCTAATGACATTATGTCTAGTCTTACTAAATATGACATACGAAAAATACTTAGATGACACATCTAATGTTATCTATAATTTACATGACTTCCATATACAAGGCACTTTTATGCTTGATCATGACAAAGTCATCTTACACAAAGAATGAATTTTTGGTTTGTTGACCTGGTTGTTGATACCAAAAGTAGTTGATACTTTCAAAAGACTACAAAGCCTGGTTGTTAGAGTTCATGAGAATAACACTTGCTTTTTGTTGTATTTTTTATTGTGCTTCTCTGATTAGAACTCCTAGTTGCTTGAATCAACAACATTCTCTCAAAGTATCTAAGACACTAAACTATTGCATTGTGGTTTAATTTATCATTGATCATTGTATCTGTAATGAGAATTTATTTTATATTTGCGTCTTAGTGCATTGGTGGTCCTCTTGCCACTTGAACTTCTAAATATCTCAAAGTTCTGATTTCATTTAGGTATTAGTCTGAAAGTTTTGATTTCATTTAAGTATTAGCACTTTTAATTTTTTTTTCTCTCCAACTATGACGAAATGTGTAACTCTTATGAACACGAGCTTCATCATAGAATTATACATAAGTAGTGTGTTGTATAATCATAACCTATGTAGAAGCCAGTAACATTGTAATCACTTTCACATTATCTATTAACTCTCTGCATTGAATATCACAATACTAGCTCTTTCCATATTAATACAACTATTATGTGTAATCAATGGAAATAGTTGAGCTTACAATCAATACAACAAATAAACTTTCTTATCTTAGCTTACAACGTTGCTTATTATGCATAAGTTTACAGTGTGTTCATTACATCAAGTACCTATGTTTCCCTAATTAACTACATTGCCATTACTATTCAGATTTGTATAAGCTTATAACATAACCAAATCATGATAATCTAATAGATATGGTCATAACGTTAACATATGAGTACTAGTATTATAAGAAGACACTTGATTATCACATTAATTAGATATGGTAATAGCTCAATAGTGTTGATATGTCATTACTATGTGCTTACTGTAACTATGAAACAAGTTGTAACTACTAGTATCAATATCGCATAAGTAGTATGACTTATTTATACATCGCTTCAAATATAACAAGCATGGAAATATACCCCTGGAGTTCCAAGATCACCATGACTCCCCATGTGCATCATACACCATTATCAATTGCACATTGTTGGAATGTGTTCATGGACTAGGTACATATATATTTATTTTTGTTCTATCATATTTCAGAATTGCATCATCCTAACCAAAGATTTGAATGTTGAAAAGAGACATCAATAGGTTCTAATCCCATCCCAATAAATAATAACAATGTTGTTCATTCGATCCAACAACCATATATCCATGTTGTCATCCTACTTCAAAGCTAAGATGAACTTGCAATAGTAACTAGGCAAAAGATCTCCCCTGCTCTTTGTATCCGATCTCAAATCTATCATAAGAGAATCTAATCAATCCTCTTCCGCATACTCTTTGTTTCTTCTCTACCATATCCAAGCAATCAAAGAATCAATCCTGCTCTCTGGGCTCTCTCAAATAGAAACATCCCATCACGTATAGCAATTATTGTAAACATTGATATTCATTTGGAATATAAGATTATGGGAATCTTTGAACTAAATATTCACTGTTAAAAGCAACTACATATGGTATTGCTCCCTACCTGTGTGAAAATCAGAAGTGATTTGAGAAGCAAAGGAGGGAAGGAAAATGTGTCCACGTACTTGATAGTGTGTATGCTTATGTTTCCACATGGTCATAGTATTGGACAACATCACCAAGGTGTTCGTCTAATTTCCATTTCATGCTACTAACAATCACTATTATCAGGCCTACTGCACCGTGCATCCCCAACATTAGATTTATTAGAATCAAAGCAAAGTCCCCCCTCATGCTTTTGTTGCCACATGGTCGAAGTATTGGACAACATCACCAAGGTGTTCGTCTAATTTGCATTTCATGCTACTAACAATCATTATTATTAGGCTCGTAGCATCGTTCTTCCCCAACATTAGATTTATTAGAATCAAAGCAAAGTGCCCCCACAATAACATAATCAACTGTTGCATCCTTAATAGAATAAACTCCATCTTTCATTAGGCATCCCTACCCTAACGACAGGGACATGCTGCTCTGCAACTCGTCTTGTTTTAGTGTAACCAAATTATACAATTCAACTAATTTGCTTATAAAATAAAAAATAGTATATAACTAAGATCTTTGACCTTGAATTGCATTATCATGTTGGTATACCTTACATTATCATGTTTGGTATACCTCAACTTATTTGGAAAAAAAAAGTCACTAAACACTCTTACCTTCCTCTACCTTTGCTCCCCATCAAAATCCCATTTAAAATTGTTGTCAAAAGGTAAGTGATTTCATAATCGATGAACTTATAAGTGGAAATGGTGGTTTGGTATGTAGTGACTATTAAATTGTGACGGAAGTCAAAGTAACAAAGATGGTGAAGAAGGTGAAATTGATGGAAGAGGTGATATGTGTTTTAAAAAATGAAGATATAGTTTGATATGTATTAAATTGTAATATAAGTGAAAGTAACAAAGAAGATGGTGAGGAAGGTAGAGTTGATGGAGGAGGTAATTTATGGTTTTTTTTTAATTATTTAATAAAATTTGTAATTAATTTATTAATGTTGAATGTATATTA
>JASDQU010240698.1:70529-100999 GCA_032191745.1 Picea mariana
ATTACAATATCGATTGAAATACGTATAATAATTGTCAATATTATATGTTTTTTTTTTCCACCAAAAAAAAAAACGTAAATTTTATTTCAAATAGGAAAGAAAATTTAAACTCTGAAAAATGCATGTGGAGGCATGCATTTGATCTATCATTCCTCCCTACCAAGGAGAGCCCGAGCAAAGTAAATTCTAAACAAAACTCCCCTAGCAAGGAGTGTTTTTGCTTCATACATACAACAAAAGTAACGCACAACTACTACTCCCAAAAATATGAACTAAGGTGGCCTAAGATCGTCCCTGCCATAATATCTGAACATCAGCCTGGAACCAAACAAAATGTTAGAAAGGGATAGATCAATATCTGAAGAAGCCAGAATATAGAAACATGTATATATATACAATCCAAAATATGGCCAGCAAGAAAGCCTGCACCTAAATACCGTTTGTTGGCCCATGAGAGAGAATTCCAAGTCAATATGTAACAGTTCCTTTATACAAGACTGTAGAGAATCATGTTTGTGAACCAAGGCCTTCATGGCCCCTTGTTTCTATAAATGGCCAATGATAATATTCAAAATATGTTATGTCTCTTAATTTAGTTGTTTTCCACTACCCATGAACCAAGTGAGTGCCCTCCTTAGAGAGTTTGTCAGCTTCCATGTTTCTTTCCTTGTATACACATGACGTATTGTCAATATTACATGTTATTGAGTGATATGTGTATTTTTTAATCAAATATCATGAGATGTGATTTTTTTATCGATTGAAATATTGATGAAATAATAAATTGATCTATGTGTAATTTTACATGAATCAAAATCTTTAACCTGTTATGTTTTATTTCAAGTGACATTCTTTGTAACAAGAACAAATAGCATTGATGAAATAGATTATGTATGAATTTACATCATCTTAACCGTAGGATTAGTGTATATTAAATAATATCATTTCATTTTTTTAATGAAAACTATTATTAGTATATTAAAAAACGGGGACCATGGTTTAATTGTTCAACATATTAATACAAAATTTAAAGGGTGAATTTGTCTTAAGACCCTTGAATTCTTCAAAGTTTCAGCAAAAACAATTTCAGTTTAAAGTTCTATATCTACAACTAACAATGTGGCTTGTATATGGATTTACATATTAACCTAAAAAAATTTCTATCTTGCAAAACATGAGAAAACTCTAAAAACTTTTAAGTCCATACCCGCTAGGGGTGCTTTGCTTATTTCCTGCCACTGAGGGAGGGTTGTATGAGTTTTGCTTTCCCGCTTTCTCAATTATTTTCTTAACAATGTCTTCTTCCATAGCTTCCATCCTATCTTAGTCAAGAGAACCTATTGAGAGAGTTGGAGTCCTATATTTCCTTAAATCCTCATACCCTGGATGTTGCTCCATTTCCAATTTTAGTAATTTGTCTTGTAGCACTCTAACTTTATCCTCAACTTCCTCTAATATATCATTATTTCTTTATTTTGTAATGTCTAGCTATATGTGCTTACTCTTTAATTTTTCTACATGAGCCTTTCTAGTGATCATCTGCCCATGTATCGCTTGCATTTTCTTAGAATTTTTGTGCTCCCAATCCTTCTTGTAACCTTGTCACTTCCTTACATAAAGGGAAACACATTCCTAGGGATCATCATAATACCTCTCACACCTCCTAATTTCTCTTCTTTGCTTAAATTTTTCATAGAAGGCACACTTATTTGAATGACCATGCAAATTGGCCATTCTCCCAGCCTGAGTCCTATGCATACAAAGATGGTCGCTTCCTCCTTTGGGAAAATATACCCAATTCCAACCTTACAAAACATTCCTAGATTCAAACAAGGAATGGGATTCCAAATGAGCAAATAAGGGAAAATGATTTCGTCCTTGGATGAGGATACCCTCTTCCCAACTTGCAAGCGATTCCAAACTTCAAATGATAAAGAGGGTTTCCACTCCAACAAGAAATTGTAGAGCGTAGAGCTTTGCCTAGACCTTTGTGTTTGGTGGTGGAGGATGGTAATGAAGTCTGGTGGAACACATATCCACATAAAAATTATTATATCACATACTCCCACTCATCCCATTATGGTAGCCTTCATCTAGGTTTCATCACACAACATGACATGCAATTGCACAGTGATTTAGTCTCATAAATATTGCATCTAGCAATGTGATTTTGGATTTCCACTTGTCTAATGGTTGGAGTGACATCAATTGGTGCTTACTAAATGAATTAAATATCATGGGAAATGACATATAGATAGATCCCCCCATTTTTTCTTATTTTTCTTGGATGAAGATAGTAAGCTTCATTATCCATTTGTTTGTTGAGGTGTTGAGCCCTCGTAAGACATGAAAAAAATCCATAAATTTGAAACCTTCCATTAGCCTTTAGATTTTGAAGACTATGCTTCCCAACTAAGCATCATGAGGTATCATTTGAATGACCATACAATGAATTATTGCCATGGAGTCCCCAAACATCGTTATCTTTAAATTCCATTTGCTTCAAAATTGATGCCCCTTTCCAAAGAGCTAGAGCTTCAGCTTGATTGTTGGTGGTCTCATCTACTCCCCACGCAAAATTTAATTTGTGTTTCCTTCAGGATCAAGGATGACACTGCCCTACCCCACGCACCTATCGCCCCTCCATTTTAATTTTAGATGCATGTACCAATTGATATTGTTTCAATGTCAACTTACAATTTATATGAATTGTGTAAAATTCACATTTCAGTGATTTGAAATTAAATATCCTACATTTTATGTTAATAAACATCTTTTTGGTAGGAAGAACTCTCTTCATTTCCAAAAAAGGGTTTCAAGTTAGCTTATGCACACCCACAATATGGAGGATTGGTGCATCCATCCAAATAGACAATGAAGTTTGATTGAGATCACATGTGCCTCAACCACCTTAATTTCAAGGTCCAACAGGTCAACCTACCACCCCTCTTCATCATTTAATCCTCATTTTATATGAAACTGTAACAATAAAAATTATAAAATCATTTAATCACATTTATTCAAGTAAAGAAAAAATTTAGTTATGGAATAGAATAACATGCAAACACATTTAGTGCATATTGTTATTATACCATTTTGATCCTTGTGAATTTTGTAACTCAATTGTATATGTCAATACTATATAGGTGTTTTGGTTTAGATTTTATACTTCAATAATATATATGTATATTTGAAAAACTTGAATAATTTATAAATGTTTTCGGTTTAAATATTATATTTTAATAATATTTATATTTGTAAAACTTTAACATTTTGATTTAAAACATTTTCTTTAAGGTTTAGTACCCAATCCATGCATATAAATTATAAACATAAGTATAAGTTTAAGTTCTTATTGTTGAACAGGATAAGTCAACTAAGAGGGGGGGTGAATCAGTTGTATAAAATTTCTTTCATTTTATAAGAAGATTACTTATTAATCAATAAATCATGCCTTTAACATTTAACTTGTAGTAATACATTTAACCAATAAATATACAATCACATAAATGAAACAGTGACACAGTGATTTTTCATGAGGAAACCTAAAAGGGAAAAAAAACCTCTTCTTCTTATGAATGAAAGGCAAGTTCCAACTCCTCTTTACATTCTTATTTTATCTGAGCTACAACCCAGATGAGGCTGCTACCTCTGTTTCTTCAGCACCTACTAAATGGAAGCTACAACTCCCAGATGTACAAGCACCAACTTGTACAGGAGACTTTTACAGTCTCCCCTTGCTCCTCCCTACCACCCTAGAATCCTTCTTTGTCACTAAGAACCTGCAAACCAACTCTTTATCTTCTCTGTCAAATCTTAGACATTTAAGTCCTCTCTATTTATATATTCATATCAGAATCCATCCTTGACCAAACCTCATAAATTTATCAATCTACGCATATATATTCTCTCCTTAATCTTCGCTTTGTTTTCATCATTTCTTCTCACTATTTCAAAGCTTCGGCTCCACCATTATTCCCCACTCGTCACCCACAATCTCTTACACAATTTATTTGACAATCAGAGTGTACATTAGAATCCTCTTGCTTCGAAGAATTAGTTACAATAACTGAACAACTACCTTACAGAAATTATTATTGGCTAAGGCATCAAGAAGAACAACAACCGTTTGATCTATTTCATCATTTAATCAGCGTCGTTCAATGAGCATACGTTGAGTTTTGACTTTTCAACAGAAACAAGCCTCAAGCACTTCGGCAATACATTTGTGCTAAACCATATGCCCATTGGTTGTGACCACGGGCTTAATCAAAAAGGCGCTTTCGTGATTCGCATATCAGAAATCCTGAGGTGAAGACATCTCGCCTCTTCATGTTGCGATCCCCAAAATGGGTATAGCTTCGTGCTAGATCCTCCCTCTCATATGACCACCGACGGTAACCACAGCCTACGCCAAAAAGGTGTTTTCGTGTTTCGTACTTCGGGAGTTAGAAGGTTGGGAATTTTCTTCCTTTGACTATCAGTCAGCGAAATGATAATCGTTAGCCACATGTCCTTCGCATCCAACGGTCTTCATCTTATCGTGATTTCAGAAGATAGAGCACTCCTCTCTTGATTTTCCAGTCAGCGAAACGCTGACCTCTTGCCACGTGTACTCTGCATTTAGGTATTTCGGCATTTTTCATTTCGGCGTTTCAGTGATGTAGTGTTTCGACACTCCAAATCGCAATCCTCAAAATGATATGAAGGATTCACAATTGATATGGTGGATATAGATTGGACGATTTTCATTAACTTCTCGGGGACAGATCAACGGTCATATACGACTCTTATATTACCCCTCCAATGATTAATCCAACGGACATGACTTAATCATTTATTGAGATGGATGGCTGTCATGGTTTCGGTACTTTGGCCATCAGGTCTTCATGACCTCCAACAAAAACTCTCGAAACCGTATATCATGTGACATGTGTCCCTTTCGGTATTTCATGATCAGACGGTCCTGATCTCATTGGAACTTTGTGCTCCGATCAACAGCTCACAGCCTTTCGGGACTTTGCGTTTCGCAATTTCGCATATCATGATGTCAAAGGTTGGAGCTCCTCCTTTCTTTGTTTCCCGATATCCCGATATCCGATTTCCTCTTACGTTGGATCAACGGTCCTCGACCCTCCATGATCCAGTGGTCTGGATTGGATCGCAAATTCCGGGGTTATTTACTTAAGTTTTTGTTTGATTAATTCATAAAACCGAAAATTGTTCCAATGGAATGTCATTCCGAATCTTCAACACATGTATGCACCATTTGTGGTAAGACTGCTTAGTTATAGTTTGTCTTTTCATACCTATGATTGAAAACAATTCCATTCTCTCTCAGCGATGGAATGCTATTTCGAAAACTGTGTCATTCCAAATCTTCCATAAACAACAATGCCGATAAACTCCACAATGCTAACAAATGCTCTGTTCAAAATACTTTCTCTATAATAATGTTTGCCAAATGACAACTACACCTATAACAACAATGCCAACAAGGTCATTTAACTAATATGCCAATCTTGGAGAAGATCTAACCCATGTAGACCTCGACCATAGCCATTACTAACATTTTATGTCATATTAAACTTTGATAATGCATATTTAAAGTTAACATCAATGACAACTAAAATTAACATCAAATGACAACATGTTAAATGTAATTCCAACACTATTCATTCAACAACCTGGCCCACACTTATTATATGTTAATATTATTATTTTTCTAATTCTTTATATACACTTTACTTTGTACATATTATTTAAATAACTTATGCACTTCTTTTAATATATTAATTATACACTTTTACTATTATTTAAATAACTTATACACTTTATTTAATATATTAATTATACACTTTTTATATTGAAACATCATTTTTTCTAATTGATTGACATTCCCTTAAAACGTTCTTAGTACCCTTGTTTTTGTTTTAGTGTAACCAAGTTACAAAATTCAACTAATTTCCTCACAACTTGAAGAATAATGTATGACCATAAATCATTTCCTTGCCCATTGAAGAATAATGTATATAAATTCTTTGATCATTCTCTTCCAACTTTTTTATATCTTTATTTTAGTGTAACCAAATTACACAATTCAACTGGTTTTCTTATAAATTGAAAAATAGTGTATAACTAAGAAGAATAGTGTATAACCTTGAGTTACATTATTATATTTGGTA
The DNA here is from genome assembly GCA_032191745.1 of Picea mariana. Lineage (NCBI taxonomy): Eukaryota > Viridiplantae > Streptophyta > Pinopsida > Pinales > Pinaceae > Picea > Picea mariana. The sequence goes on from JASDQU010240698.1 coordinate 76,715, forward strand.
TACCTTACATTATTATAAATTGAAGAATAGTGTATAGCTAAGATCTTTAACTTTGAGTTACATTATCATATTTGGTATACCTTACATTATTAGTCCCTGCTGTAGGCGTAGAGGGACTATAGCAATCGATAAATTGTTGACTGCATATTACTTTGTCCTTTGACCCGAAATATTTGCACAATATCTATTGTTGGAGCTATGGAAATAAAAGCATATATTTTTATATAATAAAAAGTAACATATATGTACTGATCTGATTGGATAAGAGATTGGAGGTCTTATTGTCGGCTTCACTATTCCCAATGTATTATATGACAACTATCCAAAGTTTTTCTCGTAGTCAATATGTTTTAATCATATATTTTTCATGTATCTTGCTTCAAGGTTGATTAATGCTAGCATTAGTTCGAATGTTTGTATTAGCATTTTCTGCTACCTGAATATATCCGCAAGTTTTGATATGTAATAATCATATTGAAAAGTTTTGATATCCAAGCTTTGTAGTGATTGAGAATTCCAAAGTTTATAGTGTCTTTGGCAGATGTATATTTCTTGAAATGTATTGACACTTATTCTGAGATGCTTCAATAGGACTGACTGCGTAAATGTTCACATGACGCGACGTTCTGCAACACCCCTGATAGCTTAAATGTTTTCATTCCACGAGGTGCTTAGACATCCTGAGAGTATTAAATGCTTATGTAAATACGGTTCTCAAAGTACATTTTTCCTCGAAATTTTCTATACAATTACAGTGAATTTGCACTTGATTGTCTACCGCCATTTCAATAGCCATTGTATGTTTCGTCCTTGTTCTGCCATTGAAGCTACATACATTGTTTACTGGTTCAGTGACTGCTTCTTCTTCGTTGGTTTGTTGGTTGTTGCCATTGTATGCTTCATCCTCGTAATGATTGAGGCTACATACATTGTTTATTGGTTCGGTGAGTGGTTCTTGTTCGTTGGTTTCTCGGTTGCTGCTTGTTATTGTTTCGCTGGTGATTCGAGTTGTGCTTCTGCATTTCATCATTTCAGAGCAAGTTTCGATGCAGTGGTTTCATTTTGTATTCCTTGTTTGTTGTTTAGTTTGCATTTTGCAAGTAAGAATGTTTGCTTATTTGTAGTCGCATGTTCCTTGTGTATTTCTGGTTCCTTTTCTGTTTGGGTTGCAATTTCGTAATCGTTGGAGATACATATGTTTTTTATTACCTCGGTGGTTCTTGCTAGTTCATTGGTTCCCGGGTTGTTGGTTCTATTTGTTTGGCTGGGGCTTGCGCTTGGGGCGCTGGGGGTGCAGTTCGGCCTCTTCATGATTTCTTGCTGGTTTGGTCCTTGCTAGTTTCTTTTCTTTGATTCGGCCTTGTAGGGTTGGGGTGCAGTGGCGGTGGTTGGAGATTTTCTTTTTTCTTTTTTGGGGGGGATTGTTATTGCTTTGTTTGGGGTGCTTTACGGTGTTCATCCCCTGCACCCATCAATGGATATGTAGTTGTTTTATTTTCCATGTCTACCGGAGTCGAGATCTGTTATTCTGTGAGATTTTCCTGGTGCTGCAGTCCTGCCATGAAAGAAAATAGTTGCATGCAAAATTTTTCGAGGATCACATGTGAAGTTACAATACCTGTTGTTTTTTTGTTGGAATAAAGAATATGTATGCAGAGTACATTTATAAACCATGTATGGTCAGATGTGTGGATATGACATGACATGTCCTTTCTCCTCTACATAGACTGGTGTGCGCAGGATGCAATTTGTGTTGTTCTTGACATATGATATGTGCAACAAAGATTTTGCAAGATTATATTTTCATGTCTGGAAGCATGTGTCGGTAATTAGCCACAGAAAACTGAGAACTTGTATCATGTGCACAGCAGTCTGTGTAGAGGATAAAGAACATGGCTAGAGGGCATATGTGGATAAATTCCCAGGGAAAAGAAGAAATCATTTAGTTGTGGCCATGCAGTTGCGTGATATTTTGTGCCTTGTAATATATTTTGGACAGGGAAAAAAAATATACACGTTTACATCCATGGATAGAGAAGCGCAAAGGTTCATGTTTCTACCTTTGTAGACTTTTCGTTGAGTCATTTGTGCTCTATGTACATATTTCTTGTTCTCCGTTGAATACCAGCTTCCATTGATGTTCATTAAATTTTGTGGGTTCCCAAATTGAAACAAACATAGTAGCTGGAGAAAAGGAGAGAGTCTCGACTGCATCCACTGAAGAGGATATAGAAAGGTGCATGCTCGTTTTGTTGTTTCATATTGCGTTGTTTTGTATTTCATTTATGGTCTGGATATGTGTTAAGCTAGTTGTGTGCCTTCCTACATGATAAGTTTTCTTGGTTGCATACGTTTATTCCTGCATACTAAGCTAGTGCATGCCCATTGTGTTTGCGCTGCATTGTTGTATTCAAACAAACAAAATGGCTGGACAGGATGAAGGACTCTTTGGCGGGTAAATAGACCTGTTTCTTTTTGTTTTACATGTATGTTTTCAAACTAACTTTCCTTCCTGTCGATTGCATCTTCCACGTTGTTGCCTTGGAAAAAACAGGTTGCTTGGACAGGGAGATGAATTCTTCTATGCAGCAGCAGAGGGTTCTGTGGTACAATCTTCTAAACGTTATACCAAGTGTGCCGACAAATTAAAGATACAAACCAAGTGCGAGCATATAATATAGAATGCATATATTTGCTTAGTCCTGATTTCCATCTGCAAATGCTTGGATCAGAAAAAGTTGGACTAGTGAGACGGCCATGAACAATCTGTCATCCCAGACATTGGCGGACTGACAAGGCCAAAGGTAAAGATGCATGTGCTCTGCTCTTACTATGTTTGATAGACAAATTTCTCGAGCTATATATCCATCCATGGCATGGTGAATATGTTGATGCCATATGCAGTACATGGTTTGTAGATCGCAAGAAGTATCAACAAGTACGAGCGAGACGTCGAACCTGTTGCATGTTCCGCAGACTAAGAGGTGTCGTTGCGAAACTCTGGCTCCATAGTTCATCAAAAGTATGCGTGTACTTGTAGCACACTACCATTCACTTTAGTTTTCCTGTTAAAAAAATGTCTTCAGGTCTAGAGTTATGACATCCAAAGTACTGTCAATAGAGGCCTTGAACAACCACCAAATTGGACAGGTGTTTATCGGGGACATAATGGTTGTCTATACCACCTACTTGGACAAGGAAAACAAAAGTAGACCCATTATGTGTGTTGATATGACAGACAAGGATGCCATGATGAAAGTCACACTAACTGTTTTTCCACAACTTGTTCAGAAACATGCAGAAAATATATTGTCGCGTAATGGGATATCCATAACAAATTTTAATATATTGCCGAAAACAGTATATGACCATGGTGATTGCGATCGAATTATTTCGATCAAAAAAACAAGCATTGTAAAAAAAATTCCTCCTATTGTTCAGAATACCACTTCCTCCCGGAATCGACTATTAGGAAACTTGCACAGAGAACTGATATTTATCCAATGGGAATGATTGGGGTTGTTGTCACACTAGCCAGGTGAAGCAGGCGCACTCCTTCGGCACGTCCACTCACGGGATATTTCCTCCTTCCTCGGCCCAAAGAACTGAAAGGCTCTTCTATTTCCCTATCGAGAAATTTTCACCCACAGCAACTCTGTCACTAGATTTCCCTTTCTTCTATTGGGGAATCGGACTTCACGTCTTCGCGAGTCCTGAGGTCACGCGTTTATTTCTCGCGATTCTTTGAAATCCAATGTAAGTCAATGCTGACCGTTTACTTTTCTATCGGGGTTCCTCCTATCGGGATTTCAGCACTTGTGATGTCCAAACAACGCGTTTTACCGATCCCCGATCCTTGATACACCGTTACGCTCCCATGTTGCCTTAGCCTCCTGGGCTAAGCCTTTATTCCATGCGACCTCCCTTTATATGGCCGTAGTCATATACCTTATCAGGATTTCGAGGTTTCTAATGTCGAGGTGTATGTGAGTCCTTATTCCCCGGACCCCCGATTCCCGATGCGACATCCCTGAAAGCCTTTCCACCGTAAACAAAATCAACAGCCGTGATCGTTTATTTGAATCAACGGCTCCAGGTCTCCCTCGGGGTTTTGCGAATTCTAATGCTGAAGTACCTTTACTTCCATTTTCCCCGATCTCACGAATGTTGATTCCCCGACAGTTGACTTTTCCTTTCGAGGAATTTCCCGACGGCTTCGATCTCGCCCACGCGTCCCTTAGAGATGAACGGCCCTGATATGCTCTCGAGCCTCCGCGACTTCAAATCCTTGATGCGTCGTTCTAACGAAATGATGTCAATTGGGTCCCACACGACGCTCTCCTCTTGTCAGAGAATCGAAATTCGTGATTCCAAGCTGTAAGAGTATCATGTCCTCAGGAACTCCGGTACGTCGAAATCCGACTTCATCAGATCTTCCGACACGCGTCCCAAATGATGGATGGTTCAGATCGAACCTCGAACTTCGCCCAAACGCAAAGTCTAACCACTTCACTTGTTTGAACCCCTATGACCAAATCCCCGATGTCTTCTCAGGGGTTTCCCTCTGCTCACGAGGGCTTAAATCTTGTGCAACTCCTGTCGAATCGGACGGTTGACGGTTAACTGGATGATGATATGACGACTCACGATCCCTGGAAATAGAACTCCGAATGCAGCTGTAGCCTCCCTACTCTTCTGGCTGATCTGACGACTGGCGAGATTTCGCAAATCCTCTCCACGAGATCTTGACCGTTCGTTCTCTCCTTTGTGAATCTGTGCGTGAACCAAGCGTTCCCCCTGCGCAAAACTCACGACACCTCCTAGACACTTCCATTCGTAACTCCCCTGCACTATTCTTCAACCACTTGAAGACCCTATCCTTCCTGAGCTTTCCCACGACTCTGAGTCTTAGAGAAGATTTTGTTTTGCGCGCACTCCTTGCGGCAAACCCCAGATACCTTCAAATATCTGAGAACCCTTCGACTCTGCGCACACCTATAGAAACATTCCTTCGATGCTTCGCTCAGATTCACAACTGAGACTTTCCTTAGCCTGCGCACTCCTTGCACAGCTCCTATAACCCAAATTCACTTCTGGGTGAACGAGAACAAGAGTTAAACTATCTGAGCCTTTTGTCAACGCACTCCTTGCGGACGACTTCAACTGCACTCCTTGCAGGAATCCTTGCTCAGATAGAGAAACAATTGAAACTCATTCTACTTCCTCTCAGACTTCAATCTCAACACATGGAATCATATACACAGCATAACAGCAAATGCATGACAGGAAGCAAACATCTATGAGCATATCAATCAACATACATACACAGAGAATAACACAACTCCATGAATTTGAATCAATTTCCTTCTATTAATTCAAGACCTGTACATGGATGTTCTTACACAGCTCTCTGCTTCTCTTCTCAATGCTTAGGATTATGTTACAATGCACAATGAGGGTGTCTATATCCCGTTTTCCTCTTTCTTTCTAAAACTGTCTAATCTAATATTAAATTTTCATCTACCTGCATTAACTACTTTTAAATGTCATCTATCTACTAAGGACGAGAGTGTATGGCTCAAGGTCCATTACCATATACAAGTGCGCTTCATCTTAATGGCTCTTTTAAGATCGCGCATCAATTTCCAAGGTGATTTCAAAATTCGTGTTGGCTTGTCCAGCTGTCCTCTTGCATTCTGCGCTGGCTCGCTTGAACTGGGAGATGCTCCTGCATCACCAGGAAATTTGGGTCACAACACATTCTCCATATAAAGGATGGAGAGTCGGACAGCGAGAAGGCAATGGTGTCGCTTTTCATATTCAGTTTTGTTGTTTACTTTCACTTCTGCATGTATGTCAAATAAGTTACGCAAATATTGCATTGTTCCATGTTGCAGCTACAATTGTTTGACACGTATTCAGATTTGTTTTCATAAATAGAACAACAATTGCATAGAGGGTAGATTCCACTTATGTTGCTCAAAAATATAACAAAAAAGAAGGATGCTAGAAAAACGATCTTTCAGACAACCTAGTCAATGTTTGTAACAGAGTTGCGAATAGATACAGTAAAGGATCTGGAGAAGCTAGCTAGCTCTACAATTGTTGTGCATATACATTTACAAAATCATCCTCGCTTTGCTTATAGAAATAGCTTTCAACAAATTTTTGCAGCTGTTAAATTTATTTATTTTTTGTTTTAAAGGGGAGGGTGGGATGTAGTTGTGTATTATATTGTCCAATGTATTAATTCCTTTGCTCGCATTCCCAGGTTGAAGGTCTTTTAGTTGCAGCCAATGTGTACTCGACCCCCTTTGAGCCTGTTTGTGCAAAATGCCATTCTGCTGCCTCTGTCTCCGCTTTGATAACTGATGATACAATTGATTATCTGCGATGCAGTGAAAATTGTCCATATATTTATGGACATTTCCTCAATGGTGTTATTCGAACCGTGGGAAACACAACCATGCATTGTACGATCAGGAAGTCATTGTTACAAAATGTGCTTTCTGAGTTGGCAAATTTGTCGTATGAAACATGTCTACAGAAAAAGGCAAGCAATGTCTACATGTTGCGGCAGCTTCGGATACAAAGCAAATTCACCTTAAATGAGGACAATGCAATTTTTCATATCGGCTGAAAAGGGGAACAAAAAAATTATATGAAACTTTGAGAGGAAACGAAAATACCTCATGTCTCTCTGTAATATTTTTTCAACATCTAGATGAAAGTTCGTTTCAACAGAAAACAAATGCGGCGACGTCTTTTCTTTCTATATCAAATTGTTTGGTACAAAGGTCGATGGGTTCTTCTCTATGGAACCTTCTGGGAACTTGCTTGTGGATTGTTTAAAGTATGGTTGGTTCTTGGTTATCTGCTTTGTCTGTCAATTTGTATACCCTGGAACTCCAGTTGTTCCTTGGAGGACACCGAACAGTATAATTGTTTTTTTATTAGCCAGCTAGGACGCAGATCCGCCTGGTAATTTTTATGGCGCTGTGACGTAACTATACTGTCACTTGCTTTAGCAGATTTCCTTCATCGATGAACTTGGTCAAACTATTGTTCTCAAATAATTTGAAATCAACGAATATATAGTGTCTAAACTGCGACTATCCTCACATACAAACAAGAGGCTCTTAAAATACAAATTGGTCGTTGTTTTCGCATTTTTGCTTATTCGATGAAGTTAGTCAGATTAATATCCTGGAATAATTTGAAATCAATGAATATTTAGTGTGCGGAATGCAATTGTGCTATCATATGAACAACAGGCCCTTAAAATTCAAATTGGTCCTTATTATGATTGCGGTTATAGAATTTAAAAAATATATATCTTTTCTTTCCTTGATTCTTTTAAGAATAAGCGATTTAACATCCTTTAATAATTGGATGCGCCAGCTCTCAAGTCCATCTGTCAATCTGTATATGGAAGATCTCCGAATGCTATTTGAAGGACAAGGAACAATGAAACTGTAATGTTGCCCTAGGCAGCCCACAGGTTCCTTTGTCAATTTGTATATCGTGGAGTTGTGGGTAGCTTTTGTACAACACGAAACAATAAAGTCCCAATTTTCAGCCCATGACCCCGAACAAAGGAGGCCCATTTTTCAGCCCGCCAACCTCACAGCCCCTGATAAAAAAAAATCGTTAAATATGAAATACATACGGAATTGTTACGGGACAATAAAAGTGCAATGTTCAACGAACCAACCCGAGTCCTCTTGTCAATTTGTATATGGCGGAAGTCTGGATGCTATTTCTAGTAGAGGGAACAATGGAGACTCTATTTTCGGCCCACCCAGCCACAAACCCGCCATCCAAAAACTACCTAAAAGTGCAATGTTTAGGCAGCCAACCTGAGTCCTCCTGGAAATTTGTATATCGCAGAAGCCTCGGTGGTATATGTAGGAGAGGGAACAATATAGACTCTATTTTCAACCTGCCAGACCACCAACCCGCGATCAAAAAATTGCCCAAGTATGGAATGAGGAATCTGCATATGTTGTATAAAATCTCATTCCATAGTTAATATAGAGACTATGTCCACAAGTCCGCTTGTCAATTTGTATGTCGCGGAAGTGAAGATGTTATTTGTAGAACACAAAACAATAGATACTTAATTTTAAGCCCGCCAAGTCCAAAATCCGCAATCCAAAAAGTGCTCATGTATGGAATGAGGGATCCGCATATGTTCTAGAACAATGTGTTTGTACAGCGGGGAACAATAGAGGCCCAATTTCCAACCCGCCAACCCCAGAGCCCCCGATAGAAAAAAATTGATAATTATGAAATTGATACGGAATCGCTATGGGGCAGTAAAAGTACAATGTTCAACGAAGCAACCCGAGTCCACTTGTGAGTATGAGGGTTCTGCATACTTAATTTTCAGCCCGCCTGGCCGCGAACCCGCGATCCAAAAAATGCCCATCTATGGAACAAGGGATCCACATATGTTCTAGAGCAATACAAATGCACTGTAAATCCAAGCAGCCTGCAGCTCCTCCTGTCAATTTTTATGTCACAGAAATCTGGGTGCTATTTGTAGGAGATGGAACAATAGACACTATTTTCGGTCGGCCAGGCCGCGAAACCACGATCCAAAAACTGCCTAAGTATGGAATGAGGAATCCGCATATGCTGTATAAAATCTCATTCCATACTTTATATAGAGGCTATGTCCACAAGCTGACGTGTAAATTTTTATATCGTGGAAGTTTAGGTTCTATTTGTAGAACACGGAACAATAGATACTTAATTTTCAGCCCGCCAGGCCGCCAACCCGCAATTCAAAAAGTGCCCAAGTATGGAATGAGGACTCTGCATATGTTCTACAACAATACAAATGAAAAGTCCAGCCAAGAAACCCGTAGGTCCACATATGTTGTAGAACAATGTATTTGTACAGTACAGAACAATAGAGGCCCAATTTCCAGCCCGCCAACCCCAGAGCCCCCAATCAAAAAAGATCGCTAACTATGAAATTGATACGGGATCGCAACGGCACAATAAAAGTCCAATGTTCAGCGAAGCAACCCGAGTCCACCTGTTAATTAGTATGCAATTAGTAATTCGCATATGCTATATAAAATCTCATTTCATACTTTATATAGAAACTTTGTCCGCAGGTCCACGTGTCAATCTGTATATCGCAGAAGTGTGGGTGCTATTTGTAGGATACGAAACAGTAGATACTTAATTTTCAGCCCGCCAGGTTGCAAACCCGCGATCCAAAAATTGTCCAAGTATGGAATGAGGGATCCACATATCTTCTAGAACAATACAAATGCAATGTTCAGCCAAGCAGTCCGTAGCGACTCGTGTCAATTTATATGTTGCAGATAGCTCCAGAGCCCCCGATCAAAAAAAGTCGCTAACTATGAAATTGATACGGGATCGCAACGGGACAATAAAACTCCAATGTTCAGCAAACCAGCCGGAGTCCACCTGTCAATTTGTATATCACTGAAGTCTGGATGTTATTTGTAGGCGACGAAACAATAGACTGTTTTCGGTGCGCCAGGTCGCCAACGCGTGCTCCAAAAACTACCTAAGTATGTAATTAGTGATCTGCATATGCTGTGTAAAATCTCATTCCATATTTTATATATAGATTATGTCCACAGGTCCGCCTATCAGTTTGTATATCACGGAAGTGTGAGTGCTATTTGTAGGATATGGAACAGTAGATACTTAATTTTCAGCCCGCCTGCCCGCGAACCCGCGATCCAAAAAAGTGCCCAAGTATGGAATGAGGGATGCGCATATGTTCTAGAAAAAAACAAATGCAATGTTCAGCCAAGCAACCCGTGGTGACTCGTGTCAATTTGTATGTCGCGGAAATCTCAGTGCTATTTGTAGGACAGGGAACAATAGAGACTCTTTTTTCGACCCGCCATACTGCAAACCTGCGATCAAAAAACTTCCTAAATATGGAAACAGGGATCCACATATGCTCTATAAAATCTCATATCGATACTTTATATAGAGTCTCATCTCCGCAACTCTCGCCGTCAATTTGTATATCGCAGAAATCTGGGTGCTATTTGTAGGAGACGGAACAATAGAGACTCTATTTTCGGCCTGCCAGGCCGCAAATCCAGGATCCAAAAACTGCGTAAGTATGGAATGAGGAATCTGCATATGTTGTATAAAATCTCATTCCATACTTTATATAGAGACTATGTCCAGAAGCCCGCTTGTAAATTTGTATATCGCGGGTCGTGGCTTGGTGGGCTGAAAATTAAGTATCTATTGTTATGTGTCCTACAAATAGCACCTACACTTCCGCGATATACAAATTTACAAGCGGGCTTCTGGACATAGTCTCTATATAAAGTATGGAATGAGGAATCTGCATATGTTGTATAAAATCTCATTCCATACTTTATATAGAGACTATGTCCAAAAGCCCGCTTGTAAATTTGTATATCGCGGAAGTGTAGGTGCTATTTGTAGGACACGGAACAATAGATAATTAATTTTTAGCCCACCAAGCCGCGAACCCGCGATCCAAAAGGTGCCCAAGTATGGAATGAGGAATCCGCATATGTTCTAGAACAATACGAATACAATGTTCAACCAAGCAACCCGTAGGTCCTCCTGTCAATTTGTATATCGCGAAAATGTGGTTGTTATTTGTAGTACAGGGAACGAAGAATCCGCATATGTTCTAGAATAGTACAAATGCAATGTTAAGACAAGAAACCCATAGGTCGTGCTGTCAATTTGTATATCACGAAAATCTGCATGCTATTTGTAGGACACGGAATAATCTTCAGTATTTTTTCAGCCCGCAAGGCCACGAACCCACGATCAAAAAAGTGTCGAAGTATGGAATAATTGATCCACATATGTTGTATAAAATCTCATGTCTATACTTTATATAGAAACTCATATCCGCAATTCCTGCTGTCAATTTGTATATCGCGGAATTGTAGGTGCTATTTGTAGGGCACAAAACAAAAGATACTCAAGGTTCATCCCGTCAGGCCGCGAACGCGCGAAACAAAAAGTGCCCAAGTATGGAATCACAGATTCGGATATGTTCTATACAATCTGATGTCCATAATTTATAAAAGTACATGTTTAACCAACCAACCCGCAACTTCGCCTATCATTTTGTATCTCACGGAAGTGTAGGTGCTATTTGTAGGACACAGAACAATAGAGGCTCAATTTCCATCCCGCCAGGCAAAGAACCCGTCCACCAGGTAGAGAACCATCGGGACTTCACGTCTCCTGGGTATATCTTCTTTCGTTTTTCTTTTGTAACCCGCCTGACCGCTTTCCATATGCAATAATTAAGATTTAATGCTAGTAGCCATCCTGCAGCAACTGTTATAGTTATCATTAATGTCCGGAATTTCAGAGAAGATTTGTCATTAGTATGAATTAAACTAATATTTGCGCACAAGCATGTTATCCTTTCCAAGTATTCATTTCAAAGGCGACGCAATCTTTTTTTTTTGTCCGCCGACGGTTTGGTGCTTTTAAGAAATTTTTTATTCTTAATGTCTTTTCGTCGTCACCGCCACCTTCGCACTTTTTTGTAATTGTGCAATTAGTGAGTTGTGATGGTCACAAATCATTCTACACGAACCCTAAAAATTGTCATTGATTAGAATTTATGGAGGCTTATATTATCTCTCCCCGATTTTCATTTGAAACATCGTCTCGAGCAAATGGAAATTCTTAATAACTTGTGGTGGCAGTTCTCTCCACACACAGAGTCAACACATTGGGGCATAATGGCCATAGGTTCCACTATTCCAGGGCATATTCTTACTATTCATCTCTCTCCGGCCACGAGAAAAAAATGAGATGGTCCCTTGGTACACCGAGAGATATATTTCAAGCCAAAAAATTTGATGCCAACCTTGGCTGCTCAAAGAACCTACCCACTTGCAGTCATGCCTATCGCAGAACTTTATGCCCTGAATTCCAAGCCAGAAGAAGATGATCTGATGGACGATGATACGGCAATGGATGGTGGCAATGCAGAAAATATTCCCAATCCTAGGCCCAAATTGAAATGAACCATAACGAACGGGCCTTCCCGGCTCTGTGATCACAATCATGACAACACCAAAAGGATTTTCAGAAGAAAAAAAAAAATGAACAATGAACGCAACAGCCACTTTGCACCGCGAAAGTACAAATTCCAGAGTTCCAAATTAGTTTGTTCTGGGAGGAAGAGTTTGACTGTAAATAAATCATATGTTGATGCTTCCAGAGATATATTTCAAGCCAAAAAAATATTGTTTAACATTTTCGGGTATCAAGTGAAAAACTTTCATTGTTGCAATGCATTTTTCTACGAGTCATCTCCTTCTGCCCAGAATGGACTAATTTGGGCCTTTGTAATTGCACATGCAAGTTGTACTACTGAATTTTTTTCGACTATGAAGAGCCGGTTTCAACTAAGGGCTATTCCACTTTCCCTGCAACCATTTTTGTCTTCTTCCTCAGGAAAAGCCTCTGAAAATTATCAATTTCAGCAGAGGATGATTAATCGAGGAGAAAACTCCAAGGATCTTGCATACTGTGGAAGCCATGCCTGTTTTTGTCGCAGATACCTTCAATGTTTTCAACCAAAGAACTGGATCCAATTTCTAAGCATAGATGTACAGTACTCAGTACTTTTCTTAATTTTTTAAATGGATTTGTTATTATGAAATTTTGGCCTTGGACTCTTCGTCTCTGCCACTTTTCTAGGTTTCACGCATGTTCTAATTGGCATACTTCGGTGCTCTCGTACTTCTTCGATCTTCTGTTTACTAATACCAATGTAAAATGTTCCAGAAAAATCATTCTTCTTGTTTCTAGAGATGCAATTATTAAGTTTTAATGTTAATTAGTACAAAACAAAGTTCACTACTTCAGTTGGTATGTTATAGTCATGGAATAATGTATCAAGAACATAATTGCACACGCACGTTGCAATAAAATGTAATCTTGAACAACGCATTTCCTGATAACTAGTAGATCATGATTTTGCAACAATGGGGCTTCTTTGAAACCAATTTGCACTTGCAAAAAATGTCTTCCACCTTTCTATTTTCCCAATTCACGCATTTCCAACCACTGCGTCCCCTTTCTTTAAATTGACCCTCTATTGTTCCCTGTCCCACAACTGCCACCCAGAGTTCCGCCATATAGAAATTGATAGGAGGACCCCACTGGCTGCATCAACATTGCACCTCTACTTTTCCAGGACCTCCAAATAGCATTCGTAGCTCTACTATATACAAATTGACAGATATACAAATTTGCAACCATTCTTAGATCATGCCTTTTTCCGTATTACGGTCGACCTATCATGCCCTTTTCATGATCTCTTTCGTTTTACACATTTTGCACTCAAAAATTCTGAAACATGAAATTTTACCCTTTTCCGTATTACAGTCCACCTATCATGCCCTTTTCCGTGATGCACATTTTTTGCACTGAAACCTTTCGAGAAATAAAATTTAACCACTGCTTCCTCACCTATTCATTGGAACTATTGTCAACCCGTTTTGAAGCCCATCTGTCTGCTTTCCATACTTCTCCATTTGTTCAAATTTCTTTAGGGAATCGTCCCTTTGTCGGGTTGAAGAAATATTCATTTCGTAGTCGTTGTTTCCTGTGCCGGCGTCCTTTTGGAATTAGCAGTTGGCAATTATATATAAGATCTTATTGCTATGCATGCAATTAGCAATTTCCATATTCCATACTTATCCAATTTTCCGAAATTCCGCAAATATACAAACCGGTCGCTGAACTCCCCCTTCATGATCTCTTCCTTACTATCCCCGTAACCCTTTTTTGAATCACGTCCAACCGCTTTTCAGAACTTGCCATTCTTTCCTCGCTCTCCGTCGTCTCCGTCACCTTCGCACTTCTCTACAATAAAAGAAAATATAAAGTTTTTAATATATATATAGACATATCTTGTTTCTCAATATGCAATTACTGGCATTTAATTCTAACATAACATCATGCAGAAACCATATATATTGTCATTGATGGGCGAAAGGGCCAAGGAAATCTTGTATTCATGCGCATTAAACCAAAATTTGTGGGGAGATTATATTGTCCCTTCCGAGTGTTCATTTCAAAATCATGAAATCCTTTTCACATCGCGTGGCCTTCGCACATTCAAGAAACCTCCATTCCTTAATTTCTCTTTGTCGTACCTGCCACCTTCGCATTTCTAAATATGCAATAAATAAAATTTACTCCTAATAGTTTATCATGCACCACCAATATCGATTGTCATTAATCAGCGAAAGGCTCTAGGAGCTTTCCCATTCATAAGCATTTAACCAAGATTTAGCAAAAAGTTACATTATTTGTTGTGATTGTTCATTTAAACCATCATCTGTAGCAAATCAACCTTCTAATAAACCTATGGCATCAGCTCCGCACCAGTTCTGTGGAGATACAGTGAACATCTTCAGCCGTCATGACCAAAACTTCCACTAGTCTAGGGCATTTTCTTATTACTCAACCTCTGCCACAGAGAACCAAGTAATTTGGACCTTCGGGATTTCTCATGCAGGCTGTGTCCCTAAGGTTTTTGACTGTAAGGACCTGGTCTCTTGGTGCGCCGATAAATTTATTGCAGAGAAAAGAATTATTCCACTGCATGACCACTCTTCTGTTTCTTTGTCACCTCAGCTCTTCCGACAGATGCTGAAATTGCCCGAGCCAACATTGACGTTCAAAGGAGAAGATTGCAAACAGTTCTTAGCAAAGCATAATAACGGATTGGACCTCTTACCCCTTTTTTTGGAAAACTCGGATCTAGTTCCTGAAGATATTACAAGCATGCAGGTTAGTTCATTTAAAAATCCTTTCCGCGAAATTGCCTGGTTGTTTACAAGAATAATGGGACAGGAATCCACAACTACTGTTTCCTACATGCCGCTTTATATTTTGTATTTCACAGTCAATGAACAAACCATTTTTTATTGGGGAAGGATAATTTCTTATGAAATCTCTTCCCAATTGTCAAGTTACAAAAGGGGAAAGAAATTTTATATGTTATCCTATTTAGTTTTTGCAATAGCACATTCCTGTCGATTTCCGCAACTATCTCTGTCCAAGAATGTCAACTGTGATTTCCACCCAGTAACGTTCTGGTACCAGGCCTTGTGGAAGCACAAGGATTCCCACTATTTTTATGAGGTTTTTAATGGCTTACTGTCTGTTTTCAAACTTTTCTTGTTAGGAGAAAATGCTCCCCGCTTATCTGAACAGGAAACTAATCTTTTGGACAAAAAGGGAACAATCCAACATTTGGATAATTACTCTGTCATAAGAATTTTTGGCTCCACGGAACAACCTACTCTCCTTCCATGTCACATTATGGGCATAATTTTTATTGCAGAAGTAGCACGTCAATACAGCTACTGGTTCCATCTGTTCCAAAAGAAGAAGAAGAAAACAATTCATTCTTATGCCTTGGAAAATAGGGGAGTTCGTGTTGAAAAACGTCAACAAATTTTACGATTTCGTAGCACATTTTAGTATCTCCAACCTCAGATATGCTGAACACATAAAAGGATTCAACCCCTATGATATTTTTAGACAACATTTACATTCACTTGGCCTCGGCGATTTTTTTGTAAATAAACACCTACCCAAAAACAGAGACAGTCACGGGCTTGCCTCTGATGCTGGCAACGTAGAGACAATGCAAAGCTGCACCAAATTGTACACGCAACAGGGGAAAGACCCTAGTGACAAGAGTGTTCAATCCGAGAATACCACTCCAAAAAGTACAACATCCCGAAGCATCGCTCGAACGGCCCATCACAGCAACAAAGAAACCCAGAATTCTTCAAACGGAGGAGGAGATAATGACCCTCCTCACTCTAAAATTGATAGTTCTCACAAGATTCCAGTGGAGAAGAAGAGAAAAACAAATGTGGGGTAGGAAGAAGACCCGGTAATTCAGAGTGAGAACATGGAAATTGACACTGATCTGGATGCCATGTTCCCCTACTTTGATCAGCCCGAGGACGCCATCCACCATAGCCATCCAATGGACATATCCGTTGCCCAAAATTTTGACAAAGATGAATCCTTCATGTTCCAGAGTGTTGTTTTTGATAGCCAGAACAAAATATTGATATTTCAGAAGAAAAAAAAATGTTAAAAATATCAAAGGAAAATCTTGTTCAAAGGTTGACGTTGCCAACATGCGGTCGTCCCAAATCTGTCAACTTCACACCGCCACCAGAGAAGCACTTCATGACTCCATTGAACGCATGGATACCCACAATGCCAGACTGAAGGACCGAGTCAAGGAATTGGAAGACGCTTTCTTTCCTATTCCATTGCTTGTCGATCCTTTGGCAACATCCATGCCTGGCACCCCTGCACCCAATGTAAAAGCACCCTCAACCCTGCTCGCATCCTGTAAAGGATATGTGGAAAACAATATCACAAAAAGAATGGAATTGGTTACCGATGCTTGGAAAAGATCACAAACCATCGCTTCCCTTGGAACCAGGGCACATATCTTGCTCGAGCTTTTGCAAGCCAAATTAAAATATGAAGAAAATTTCTTCTTAAAAACAGTCATCCCTTTTGGCAAGATTGTCAACAATATGATAGAAACAAAAAGAAGAAAAGAAGATCTTCCATCCAAAAACCGGATCTGCCAATTGAAAGCATGTTGGAAAGAAAAAGTAAACAACCTGCGTCTCATTGTTCAGTCATGTGAACAAGTCATATCAAAGAAAGATAAATTATTCACAAAGCTGTCAAATATAGACTTAGCCGGGAAAACAAACGACTTCCAAGACCCCCTCTTAATCGCAAACTCCTTGCCCTTAACCACAGAAGAGTTCGATAAACAAGTTGTTATGTTGAAGACCTTCTCTCGGGAAAAATTTTACAACATCCTTCAATTTGATCAAACTCACGTCCATGACTGGCTAGTCAAATATGTAGTACAAAATGAGGAAATTCATCAAACTGTCTCTAATCTCTCTATCGACTTCCAGGAATTAGAAAATGATCTTTTCAACATCAAGATCCAGAATGAGATCAACGCCACCCCAATGAGAGCGTACATTGAAGAATGGGTCGAAAGGAAATTGAAACAAGCCGCCAACGAAAGACAACAGGAAGTTGCCAACATTCCAGCAGTCGTTGAGAACATCCTTGAAACCGCAGTCATCGTCGACATCAATGAAAGGGCAGCCGCAAGCAAATAGCCAAAGCACTCATATGCACCCTCACTGTAAGTTTACTCATTCCATCTTTCTTTGTTTCCAAACCCAGCTATTCCGCTTTCTTAAATAAACATGTATAGGAAAACACTTATACCTTTCCATTTATTTTCTTTTGCAGTTGTTGCACTCTATCTTCTTTCCACAATCATGTTTCTTGTAAATATTTCTCTAAGGTTCGCGGGAGCCCCAATCCTAGTCTACATGACAAACGCAATGAAATTCTGGTTCATATGTAACACACTTTGTTTTTTTTGTATATTTCAAAATTTGCAGTGGTATGTAACAAACTTCTATTTTCTGATAGATTTCAAATAAAAATGCATCTAAATTTTTATATCCTAAAGACTCTACTCTTATCTTTCAGCACTTTATATAACAAATGCATTTATTTTTTAATATGTTAGACTTTTATTCTTATCCTTCAGCAGACCGTATGGAAAATGTTCACAAATACATTAAAATTTTTATATTTCTTATCTCCTATTAATTTTATGTCATCATATATTTTTATGTTTCACCAGTGCACATTGAAAATGCATTTAAATTTCCAAATTTAATCTTGCACTGTTAACAAATTTTTTTCTTTCTTATATACTTTCAAAAAAAAAAAATGTTTGTTATATACTTTCCAAAATTAGATGGTGCTTGGCCTACCAACCGTTGTTTACTTTTGCCCCATCTTCCAAAATATGCACCTTGCACACAACATTTCCCTCATATACATTTTGCACCAAACACTTTGTTTCATTTACACTTCGACCCCATTTTTCAAAATTTGCTTTCTAGCCTCCTTGGCAAGGACTCTGTTGCCACGCAACCTTGTTATAAATAAAAGAATAATATATAGCTAAGATCTTTAACCTTAAGTTACATTATCATATTTGGTATACCTTACATTATTATAAATTTTATAAATTGAAGAATAGCATATAGCTAATATCTTTAACCTTGAGTTACATTATCATATTTAGTATACCTTACATTATTATAAATTAAAGAATAATGTATAACTAAGATCTTTAACCTTGAATTACATTATCATATTTGGTATACCTACATTATTATGTTTGGTATACATTCACTTATTTGGGGAAAAAATAAAAAATAAAATAAAATAAAAAGTCACTTAACACTCTTACCTTCCTCTGCACATCAAAAGCCTATTTAAAATTGTTATCAAAAAGTAAGTAATTTCATAAAGCTTATAATCGATGAACTTATATGTGGAAATGGTTTGGTATGTATTGTGACATAAGTCAAAGTAACAAAGATGGTGAAGAGGTGATATGTGTTTTAACAAATGAAGAGATAGTGTGATATATATATATTAAATTGTAATATAGGCGGTGAAGAGGTGATATGTGTTTTAAAAATGAACAGATTGATATATATTAAATTGGAATATAGGTGAAAGTAATAAAGATGGTGAGGAAGGTAGAGTTGATGGAGGAGGTAATTTATGTTTTTTTTAATTATTTAATAAAATTTATAATTTATTTAGTAATGTTGAATGTAGATTATTATTTTCAATAAAATTAAATTTAATGATAAAATAATTTATTTTATTTTTAGGTTGTGTATTATAAAAAAAAAAATTAAAATCTTTTAAAATGAATATTTGAATATAATATATTTGATTTCAATAAAATTAACTTATAATTAATAAAAAAAAATATTATATTTATAATAAATAATAAAAAAACCATAATATAAAATTAATAAATATAATCAAAATCACATCTTACAAAATGCAATGAATTTATTAATATAGAAATACAACTTTTCGTGGTTGTTCATCATGTATAAAACACAAATGTTCTCAAAAATAGTATGGAAGTACAATCTAATAAATTTATTTATTTATGGAACATATTCGAATCTTCTAATTTACTCAAGAAAAAACACTCTGGAAGTACAATATTATAAATTTATTTCTTTATGGAACATATTGGAATCTTCTAATTTATTCAAGGGATGCATTGCATGGCATCTCTTCTTGAATTTTGTTTAAGAGAAGCGTTGCATGGCATGAATACAAATGTCAATCAAGTAATATTTATGAATAGATTTTATTAAAACTAGTATTTTATTCTATGGTCTCATTAAGTAGGGATAGCGTAGTTGGAAGAGAATTAGATTAAAGATCTAAACAACAAAAAGTTGTGTGTGGGTAAGGATAATTGAGACATTAAGGTCGGTTAAAATTACAATTTTGTTATGAAAGTTGTGTGTGGTAAAGGATAACTGAGACATTAGGATTGGTCAAAATTATAATTTTGTTATGAAATTTGGTTTTCAAATTATAAGACATATTTTTATAATTATATCAAAAAATAAAATTTACAAAATCAACATAAAATTAAAAATGTTTTATGAATTTCAAGAATTTCTTTGTTGAGGTTGGAAGAAGAATTCACATGCATATGTTAGAATTGCAAATGTAGAAAACACAATTCACATATGATAATTAACAATTACACAGATAAGAAACAGAGGGATTTCACGTGGTTCACCTAAACGCTGGGCTACGTTCACCAAGCATAGGCATCGGTTGTCTTATTATTCAGATCATGGAGATTACAACAGACTTGCAATTTCTCACTCTGTCTCTCTCTGCTTCTATGAGCTTACATGAATTTATATACATTCACACAAGAAACTGATTATTAAATGCAATCCCTATCCATATTCTAACTTGGTCTATTTGGTTGTAACCAACGCAAAATAATAGGATCCAAATCCATCCTTGGATGAATTCGTTGTCACCAAATCCCAACAATCTCCACCTTGACAACAATTACCTGATACCTTGCTCCTTCATTTTGTTCATCACCTTTTCTGCAAGCCAAGAGAAGCCAAGCACCACTGCAGCTTCTCCAATAAAACCGGTTTCATTATCTCGCTTGTGTGACTTGCACGAGTTTGGATTTCCTAAGGGGTCACTCCACCTCCAACATGTCTTCCA
This sequence comes from Picea mariana, assembly GCA_032191745.1. Classification (NCBI taxonomy): domain Eukaryota; kingdom Viridiplantae; phylum Streptophyta; class Pinopsida; order Pinales; family Pinaceae; genus Picea; species Picea mariana. The sequence continues at coordinate 96,911 of JASDQU010240698.1, forward strand.
CAACTATGTTGTGAGACATAGTTAGTGATAGATCTCCTCCTATCCAAAACACCTGTAAAATATACATTACAATTATCACAGACCATCTCAGTATAACCATTATAGGTGACATGTGTGCTTCTCAAACGCTGAAACACCCATTTCACTGCAGCCCATGAATCTGTCATGTATCTGACAACATCATTAGCATATGAAACATTTGATCTTAACCATTTCATCACATACAACAGACCTCCTATTGAACTTAGACGAGACATAACCTTTTTCTTCTTTATAGACAAGCCCTATGCTTGAAGAAAACTTATAATGGAAAGCAAAAGGGATAAAAACTGGTTTTACAATGTTCATATTGAACTCCAACCATAGCTTACCATTACCATCTCTGTATACTTCCATGCTCATAATTTCTTTTGTTGCTCCTTCATCCCTCATCTAAATTGTCTTGTCCACCTTAGTCATTTTCTTAATGATTTTATCCACGCTTCGGCTTGCATCGAGCATATCATCAACAAATAACATCAAGACTGTGAATGTACTGTAAAATGTATAGTCATTCCTACCCTTTGAAAAATTCTGACTCGCTATGAAAGATTCAAACCTCTTGTATATTTGTCTGGGTACCAATAGGCCATACAATGAATTTTCTAGCATACAAACAAATTTATCGTTGCGATCTTGAATCAAATCTTTTGGTTGTTCCATACATACTATATCTCTATCAATGATGACCTTGTGAGAACTAGGATCCCACACACAACATCCCTTTATACCACCATCATAACTTGTAGAGATATAAACAAACAGGAATTTGGAAACAAAGATTTTAAGTCTGGAAATGATTTACTACTTATCAGTACCTACAATTCTTTCTTGCTCTTATGACCTTGATGCTTCTGCCATAAATAAGAAGATACATCTGTCACTTCAGATGCTACTTTAGTACTTCCTTTCAGCTTATAAAGGTTATCAACCTTTGTTTCCTTCATCACTACTAAACTACCTTTCGACAATGTGAGTGCTCCACCTTGACCTGTATACTTATATCCACAAGAATCCAACACTCCCAATGAAATAAAATTTGATTTAAGCTCAGGCACATATATAACATCCGTTGATTCCCTAACAATACCATCGAACATCCTAATTCTAATATTGCCAACCCCAACAGTTTTACACGGAATACCATTTCCCATAAACACTACACCCACATCAACAGATTGGTAAGAAATGAACCAATTTCTATGTGAGCACATGTGGTAGGAGGCACCTGAATCTAACTGCCATTCTTCTTGATATTGTAAATTATTAGAAACGGATAAAACTTGATCAGTCATACCTGAATTTGTTACAGCCAAATTTTCTTTCTTCGTAGAGTTTTCCTCAGATTCCTTTCTCTTCCAACAATCTTTCTGAAGATGTCATGTTTTGCTACAGTACCATCATTTCGGTTTACCCTTTATGTGTCTTGACTTAGATCGAGAAAAAATTCTCTCATTCTTCTCTTTAGTTCGACCCCTAACTAGCATCGCCTCCGAAGTTGAGGTTTCTTTACTAGATTTTCTCCTCATCTCCTCAACCAACAAAGCTCCCACAACATAGTCATAATCTAAAACATATGTTGAGCTAAAGCTAATAGAGGTGACTAGATTATCCCAAGACTCAGGCAACGAACACAATAGTGTAATAGCTTTATCCTCATCTTCGAATTTAACTTCCATACTAGTCAATTGAACTATAAGGGTATTGAAGGTATTTAAATGGTCAGCAACTTTTTGTACCTTCTTTCATCCGCAAACTATACAATTGTCTCTTCAAGTAGATTCTCCTCATCAAGGACTTCGTCATACATAGACTTTCCAACTTGCTCCATAAGCCTGATGTTGTATCCTCTCCTACGATATTAAACAAAACATCCTCCGCCAGACATAAACGAATGGTACTAAGAACTTTTGCATTCAGATCTTCCCATTCCCAATTCATCATGGCTAGTGGTTTCTTTGACTTTCCTGCCAATGCTTTCTGCAACCCTAGTTACACCAGTAAATCCTGCATCTTAAGCTTCTAGAGCTCAAAGTTGTTTTTACCACTGAACTTTTCAACTTCAAACTTCGAACTTTGCATCTTAACCATTAGCACAAAATCTCTTAACGTCCACTGCTTATAAAATCCTTTTAAATGTGGAAGAATTATAAATAAGGTTAAATAATAACCACAAAAGGTTTAAATAAAAAGCACCTTTTGAAAACCCTCCACCTTTTAAATATTACATTTAATCCCAAATATAATAAACCTTAATTAAAAAACCTTTTTACCTTAGCCACCCACGTAACTTGCAATGTTCGCGTATTATGCATACACTCCTCCACCTTTAAATAAAAAAACCTTTTAATTCCTCCACTCTTTTAAATATTATAAACATTCACCTCACGACAATCCTTCAACCTTTTAAAAAAGTCAACCTTTCATATAAACCATAACTTTATACGTCGTAATTTTTCAAAAAGAAAAAATATTGTGTCGATGTTTTAGGGAGTCGTCGCACCTCACGATACAACTGGAGTGTTCAAGAGTAGTCGCATTGTAACACATAGATGGACTACGACGATATGAGGTTGTCTACGCACCCGGAAATGCAACTGGACCGCGGCGATTTTAAGAAAACGAGAGCACGTGAAGGCTAGCTAATAAGACGCCGCACCCTTCGAGAGGAGGGACCTGCGACGATGTAGAAATCGACACACCTCACATAGATGTTGTTGCTCCTCCGAAATTTGACTCTCTTGACACCTCTCTCCTCCAACCAGCTCTGATACCACTTGTTAGAATTGCAAATGCGGAAAACACAATTCACATATGATAATTAATAATCACACCGATAAGAAACACATGGATTTCACGTGGTTCACCCAAACGTTGGGCTACCTCCACCAAGCATAGGCATCGGTTGTCTTATTATTCAGATCATGGAGATTACAACAGACTTGCAAGTTCTCACTCTGTCTCTCTTTGCCTCTACGGGCTTACATGAATTTATATATATTCACACAAGAAACTAATTATTAAATGCAATCCCTATCCATATTCTAACTTGGTCTATTTGGTTGTAACCGACACATAATAATAGGATCCAAATCCATCCTTGGATGAATTCATTGCCACCAAATCCCAACAGCATAGTCCATAGCTAATATATATTAGGTACATCTGCACATGGTAGCAGCTTCATAGGTGTTTTGATCTTGAGCTTCTAGGTGTTGTGATCTTTGTTTCACATGAGCGGTGGACTTTTACTATTCTTTAACAACAAGAAGGAGTTTATCTTACTTTTCCCTCTGGATCTAATGGTTCTATAATTGATCTTTGGTGGCATGCTTGATAGATGAATCCAAGGAGGACTCTGAGCCGCTTAAAAGTGAACGCGCAATATGATAACTTTATTCTTATTTCGTTGGCTCTCTTGCTATATTGTCTTTTGTTCTATATTAAATATTGTTCTACTATATTGTCTTTTGTTCTATATTAAATATCGTTCTGCTATAGTGTCTTTTGTTCTATAGGGTTTATTAAATATAGAGAGGATGTAAAAGAAATTCAATATTTAATAAATCATAAATTTGAATAATCTGACCAAGTAGCACACCAGTATCTTTGGTGTGGGCGGGCCTATTTGTTACAGAGATGGTCAATCTCCTTCTGTCAATTATTCATTTGTTCCAACAGCCAGATATCCACGTTGTCACTTGCATTACTGAAGTCATTTAGCCTTCCTAGAGGGCCATATTGGGCCACCTTTTCCTCCCAATAGCTTTCAAATGATATTCTTCCCCACCAGCACTATGTAAACAAGGGTTGCATGGAAACGTAGTTCCTGCAGAGTTAGTTGGGAAATACATGTTGAACAATGAAACTTAATATAACTAAATGCACAAGTAATGAATATTTTTTGTCAAAAGATAATAATTGAGGGTTGTTTGTTATTCAAAATGTATAATGAACCATTAGCTGAATGGAACTATAATATTCATAAATATAATAATAAATAATATATTAGATAATAAATATAATATAAATATAATAATGCATAATAAT
>JASDQU010240698.1:131164-147288 GCA_032191745.1 Picea mariana
TGCAGCTCGCAAGAAGTATCAACAAGTACGAGCGAGACGCCGAACCTGCTGCATGTTCCGCAGACTAAGAGGTGTCGTTGCGAAACTCTGGCTCCATAGTTCATCAAAAGTATGCGTGTACTTGTAGCACACTACCATTCACTTTAGTTTTCCTGTTCAAAAAATGTCTTCAGGTATAGAGTTATGACATCCAAAGTACTATCAATAGAGGCCTTGAACAACCGCCAAACTAGACAGGTGTTTGTCGAGGACATAATGGTTGTCTATACCACCTACTTGGACAAGGCAAACAAAAGTAGACCCATTATGCGTGCTGATATGACAGACAAGGATGCCATGATGACAGTCACACTGACTGTTCCTCCACAACTTGTCCAGAAACATGCATAAAAGATATTTCCGCGTAATGGGATATCCATTACAAATTTTAATATATTGCCGAAAATAGTATATGACCGTGGTGATTGCGATCGAATTATTTCGGTCAACGAAACAAGCATTGTGGAAAAATTCCTCCTATTTGTTCAGAATACTGCTTCCTCCCGGACTCGACTATTAGGCAACTTGCACAGAACATTGATATTTACCCAATGGGAACGATTGGGGCTGCTGTCACACTGGCCAGGAAATTTGGGTCGCAACACATTCTCCATATAAAGGATGAAGAGTCGGACAACGAGAAGGCAATGGTACCGCTTTTCATATTTAGTTTTGTTGTTTACTTTCACTTCTGCATGTATGTCGAATAAGTTACACAAATATTGCACTGTTCCATGTTGCAGCTACAATTGTTCGATACGTATTCAGATTTGTTTTCGTCAATAGAACAACAATTGCACAGAGGGAAGATTCCACTTATGCTGTTCAAAAATATAACAAAAAAGAAGGATGCTAGAGAAACGATTTTTGAGACAACCTAGTCAACGTTTGTAACAGAGTTGCAAGAAGATACAGTAAAGGATCTAGAGAAGCTAGCTAGCTCTAAAATTGTTGTGCATATACATTTACAAAATCATCCTCACTTTGCTTATAGAAATAGCTTTCAACAAATTTCTGCAGCTGCTAATTTTTTTTTTTTGTTTTAAAGGGGAGGGTGGGATGCAGTTGTGTATTATATTGTTCAATGTATTAATTCCTTTGCTCACATTCCCAGGTTGAAGGTATTTTAGTTGCAGCCAATGTGTACTTGACCCCCTTTGAGCCTGTTTGTGCAAAATGCCATTCCGCTGCCTCTGCCTCCACTTTGATAACTGATGATACGATTGATTTTCTGCGATGCGGTGAAAAATGTCCATATATTTATGGACATTGCCTCAGTGGTGTTATTCGAACCGTGGGCAACACAACCGTGCACTGTACGATCATGCAACCTTTGTTACAAAATGTGCTTCATGAGTTGGCAGAGTTGTCATATGAAACATATCTACAAAAAAAGACAAGCAGTGTCTACATGTTGCGGTAGCTTCAGATACAAAGAAAATTCACCTTAAATGAGGACAATGCAATTTTGCATATCGAATGAAAAGGGGAAAAAAAATTATATGAAACTTTGAGAGGAAACGAAAATACCTCATGTCTCTCTGTAATATTTGTTCAACATCTAGATGAAAGTTCGTTTCAATAGAAAACAAATGCGACGGCATCTTTTCTTTGTATATCAAATTGTTTGGTGCAAAGGTCGATGGGTTCTGCTCTATGGAACCTTATGGGAACTTGCTTTTGGACTGTTTAAAGTATGGTTGGTTCTTGGTTATCTGCTTTGTCTGTCAATTTGTATACCCTGGAACTCCAGTTGTTCCTTGGAGGACACCGAACAGTATAATTGTTTTTTTTTAGCCAGCTGGGACACAGATCCGCCTGGTAATTTCTATGGCGATGTGACGCAACTGTACTGTCACTTGCTTTAGTAGATTTCCTTCATCGATGAACTTGGTCAAACTATTATTCTGAAATAATTTGAAATCAACAAATATATAGTGTCCGAACTGCGACTGTCCTCACATACAAACAAGAGGCTCTTAAAATACAAATTGGCCGTTGTTTTCGCATTTTTTCTTATTCGATGAAGTTAGTCAGATTAATATCCTGGAATAATTTGAAATCAACGAATATTTAGTGTGTGGAATGCAATTGTACTATCATATGAACAACAGGGCCTTAAAATTCAAATTGGTCCTTGTTATGCTTGTGTTTATAGAATTAAAAAAAAAAAATCTTCTCTTTCCTTGATTCTTTTAAGAATAAGCGATTTAACATCCTTTAATAATTTAATGCTCCAGCTCTCAAGTCCATTTGTCAATTTGTATATGGTGGATCTCTGAACGCTATTTGGAGGACAAGGAACAATGAAACTGCAATGTTGCCCTAGGCACCCCACAGGTTCCTTTGTCAATTTGTATATCACGTAGTTGTGGGTAGCTTTTATATAGCGCGGAACAATAAAGTCCCAATTTTCAGCTCGCGAGCCCGAACAAAAGAGGCCCATTTTTCAGCCCGCCAGCCCCATAGCCCCCGATAAAAAAAAATCATTAAATATGAAATACATACGGAATTGTTACGGGACGATAAAAGTGCAATGTTCAACGAACCAACCCGAGTCCTCTTGTCAATTTGTATATGGCGGAAGTCTGGATGTTATTTCTAGCAGAGGGAACAATGGAGACTCTATTTTCGGCCCGCCCGACCGCGAACCTGCCATCCAAAAACTGCCTAAAAGTGCAATGTTCAGGCAACCAGCCTGAGTCCTCCTGGGAATTTGTATATCACAGAATCTTGGGTGGTATATGTAGGACATGGAACAATAGAAACTCTATTTTCAACCTGCCAGGCCACCAAACCACGATCAAAAAACTGCCCAAGTATGGAATGAGGAATCCGCATATGCTGTATAAAATCTCATTCCATAGTTAATATAGAGACTATGTCCACAAGTCCGCTTGTCAATTTGTATGTCGCGGAAGTGAAGATGCTATTTGTAGAACACGAAACAATAAATACTTAGTTTTAAGCCCGCTAGGTCCGGAATCCACGATCCAAAAAGTGATCATTTATGGAATGAGGGATCTGCATATGTTCTAGAACAATGTGTTTGTACAACGGGGAACAATAGAGGCCCAATTTCCAACCTGCCAACCCCAGAGCCCCCGATAGAAAAAAATTGATAATTATGAAATTGATACGGAATCGCTACGGGGAAGTAAAAGTCCAATGTTCAACGAAGCAACCCGAGTCCACTTGTGAGTATGAGGGTTCCACATACTTATTTTTCAGCCTGCCTGGCCGCGAACCCGCGATCCAAAAAATGCCCATCTATGGAACGAGGGATCTGCATATGTTCTAGAACAATACAAATGCATTGTAAATCTAAGCAGCCCGCAGCTCCTCTTGTCAATTTGTATGTCGCGGAAATATGGGTGCTATTTGTAGGAGACAGAACAATAGACACTATTTTCGGCCGGCCAGGCCACGAAACCACGATCCAAAAACTGCCTAAGTATGGAATGAGGAATCCGCATATGCTGTATAAAATCTCATTCCATACTTTATATAGAGGTTATGTCCACAAGCCGGCGTGTAAATTTGTATATCGCGGAAGTGTAGGTGCTATTTGTAGAACACAAAACAATAGATACTTAATTTTCAGCCCGCCAGGCCGCCAACCCGCAATCCAAAAAGTGCCCAAGTATGGAATGAGGACTCCGCATATGTTCTACAACAATACAAATGCAAAGTCCAACCAAGCAACCCATAGGTACGCATATGTTGTAGAACAATGTATTTGTACAACGCGAAACAATAGAGGCCCAATTTCCATCCCAGCAGCCCTAGAGCCCCCGATAAAAAAAAATTGCTAACTATGAAATTGATACGGGATCACAATGACACAATAAAGGTCCAATGTTCAGCGAAACAGCCCGAGTCCACCTGTCAATTAGTATGCAATTAGTGATTCACATATGATGTATAAAATCTCATTTCATACTTTATATACAGACTTTGTCCGCAGGTCCGCGTGTCAATATGTATATCGCGGAAGTGTGGGTGCTATTTGTAGGATATGCAATAGTAAATACTTAATTTTTAGCCCACCAGGTTGTGAACCCACGATCCAAAAATTTCCCAAGTATGGAATGAGGGATCCACATATCTTCTAGAACAATACAAATGCAATGTTCAACCAAGCAGTTCATAGCGACTCGTGTCAATTTATATGTCGCGGACAGCTCCAGAGCCCCCGATAATTTTTTTTCGCTAATTATCAAATTGATACAGGATCACAATGGGACAATAAAACTCCAATGTTCAGCGAAGCAACCCGAGTCCACTTGTCAATTTGTATATCGCTGAAGTCTAGATGCTATTTGTAGGCGACAAGATAATAGACTGTTTTCGGTGCGCTAGGCCGCCAACGCGTGCTCCAAAAACTGCCTAAGTATGCAATTAGTGATCCGCATATGCTGTGTAAAATCTCATTCTATATTTTATATATAAATTATGTCCATAGGTTCGCCTATCAGTTTGTATATCGCGAAAGTGTGAGTGCTATTTGTAGGATACAAAACAATAGATACTTAATTTTCAGCCCGCCTGCCCGCGAACCCGCGATCCAAAAAAGTGCCCAAGTATGGAATGATGGATGCGCATATGTTCTAGAATAAAACAAATGCAATGTTTAGCCAAGCATCCCGTGGTGACTTGTGTCAATTTGTATGTCACGGAAATCTCAGTGCTATTTGTAGGATAGAGAACAATAGAGACTCTTTTTTCGACCCACCATTCTGCAAACCCGTGATCAAAAAACTGCCTAAATATGGAAATAGGGATCCACATATGCTTTATAAAATCTCATGTCGATACTTTATATAGAGTCTCATCTCCGCAACTCCCGCCGTCAATTTGTATATCGCAGAAATCTGGGTGCTATTTGTAGGAGACAGAACAATAGAGACTCTATTTTCGGCCTGCCGGGCCGCAAATCTAGGATCCAAAAAATGCATAAGTATGGAATGAAGAATCCACATATGCTGTATAGAATCTCATTCCATACTTTATATAGAGACTATGTCCAGAATCCCGCTTGTAAATTTGTATATCACGGAAGTGTAGGTACTATTTGTAGGACACAGAACAATAGATAATTAATTTTCAGCCCGCCAAGCCCCGAACCCGCGATCCAAAAAGTGCCCAAGTATGGAATGAGGAATCCACATATGTTCTAGAACAATACAAATACAATGTTCAACCAAGAAACCTGTAGGTCCTCCTGTCAATTTGTATATCGCGAAAATGTGGTTGCTATTTGTAGTACAGGGAACGAAGAATCCGCATATGTTCTAGAACAATACAAATGCAATGTTCAACCAAGCAACCTGTAGGTCATGCTGCCAATTTGTATATCACGGAAATCTGCATGCTATTTGTAGGACACGGAACAATCTTCAGTATTTTTTCAGGCCGCCAGGCCATGAACCCATGATCAAAAAAGTGTCGAAGTATGGAATAAGTGATCCACATACGCTGTATAAAATCTCATGTCTATACGTTATATAGAAACTCATCTCCGCAACTCCCACTATCAATTTGTATATCGCGGAACTGTAGGTGCTATTTGTAGGGCACGGAACAGAAGATACTCAATGTTCATCTCGCCAGGCCGCAAACGCGTGAAAAAAAAAGTGCCCAAGTATGGAATCGCAGATTCAGATATGTTCTATACAATATGATGTCCATACTTTATAAAAGTACATGTTTAACCAACCAACCAACAATGTTGAACCAACCAACCCGCAACTCCACCTATCATTTTGTATCTCACGGAAGTGTAGGTGCTATTTGTAGGACATAGAACAATAGAGGCTCAATTTTCAGCCCGCCAGGCTGAGAACCCGTCCGCCAGGCAGAGAACCATCGAGCCTTCACATCTACTGGGTATATCTTCTTTCGTTTTTCTTTTGTAACCTTCTTGACCGCTTTCCATATGCAATAATTAAGCTTTAATGCTAGTAGCAATCCTGCAACAATCGTTGCAGTTGTCATTAATGTCCATAATTTCGGAGAAGATTTGTCATTAGTATGAATTAAACTAAGATTTGCGCACAAGCATGTTATCCTTTCCAAGTATTCATTTCAAAGGCGACGCAATATTTTTTTTTTTTGTCTGCCGACGGGTTGGTGCTTTTAAGAAATTTCTAATTCTTAATGTCTTTTCGCCGTCACAGCCACCTTTGCACTTTTTTCTAATTGTGAAATTAGTGAGCTGTGATGGTCACAACTCATTCTGCATGAACCTTGAAAATTGTCATTGATCAGTGAAAGGCTCGAGGAGATATTCCATTGATACACATTAAACCAGACTTTGCAGAGGCTTATATTATCCCTCCCTGATTTTCATTTGAAACATCGTCTCGAGCAAACGAAAATTCTTAATAACTTGTGGCGGTAGTTCTCTCCACACACAGAGTCAACACATTGGGGCATAATGGCCACAGGTTCCACTATTCCAGGGCATATTCTTACTATTCATCTCTCTCCGGCCACGAGAAAAAAACGAGATGGTCCCTTGGTACACCGAGAGATATATTTCAAGCCAAAAAATTTGATGCCAACCTTGGCTGCTCAAAGAACCTACCCACTTGCAGTCATGCATGTCGCAGAACTTTATGCCATGAATTCCAAGCCAAAAGAAGATGATCTGATGGACAATGATACGAAAATGGATGGTGGCAATGTAGAAAATATTCCCACTCCTGGACCCAAATTGAAATGAACCATAACGAACGAACCTTCCCAGCTCGGTGATCGCAGTCATGACAGCACCAAAAGGAGTTTCAGAAAAAAAACGGACAGTGAACGCAACAACCACTTTGCACCGCCAAAGTACGAATTCCAGAGTTCCAAATTAGTCTGTTCTGGGCGAAAGAGTTTGACTGTAAAAAAATCATATGTTGATGCTGCCAGAGATATATTTCAAGCCAAAACAATATTGTTTAACATTTTCGGGTATCAGGTGCAAAACTTTCGCTGCTGCAACGCATTTTCCTACTAGTCATATCCTTTTGCCCAGAATGGACTAATTTGGGCCTCTGTAATTGCAGATGCAAGCTGTACTACTGAATTTTTTTCGACTATGAAGAGCCGTTTTCAATTAAGGGCTATTCCACTTGCCCTGCAACCATTTTCGTCTTCTTCCTCAGGCAAAGCTTCTGAAAAATATCAATTTCAACAGGGGATGATTAATCGAGGAGAAAACTCCAAGGATCTTTCATACTGTGGAACCCGTGCCTGTGTTTGTCGCAGATACCTTCAATGTTTTCAACTGAAGAACGAGATCCAATTTCTAAGCATAGATGTACAGTACTCAATACTTTTCTTATTTTTTTAAATGGATTTGCTATTACGAAATTTTGGCCTTGGACTCTTCGTCTCTGCCACTTTTCTGGGTTTCACGCATGTTCTAATTGGCATATTTCCATGCTCTCATACTTCTTCAATCTTCTGTTTACTAATACCAATGTAAAATGTTCTAGCAAAATCGTTCTTCTTGTTTCTAGAGATGCAATTATTAAGTTTTAATGCTAATTAGTACAAAACAAAGTTCACTACTTCAGTTGGTATGTTACAGTCATGGAATAATGTATCAAGAACATAACTGCACGTGCACGTTGCAATAAAATGTAATCTTGAACAATGCATTTCTTGATAACTAGTAGATCATGATTTTGCAACAATGGGACTTCTTTGAAACCAATTCGCACTTACGAAAAAATGTCTTCCGCCTTTCTATTTTCCCAATTCACGCATTTCCAACCACTGCTTCCCCTTTCTTTAAATTGACCCTCTATTGTTCCCTGTCCCACAACTGCCACCCAGAGTTCCGCCATATAGAAATTGACAGGAGGACCCCGCTAGCTGCATCAACATTGCACCTCTACTTTTCCAGGACCTCCAAACAGCATTCGTAGCTCTGCTATATACAAATTGACAGATATACAAATTTGCAACAGTTCTTAGATCATGCATTTTTACATATTACGATCGACCTATCATGCCCTTTTCATGATCTCTTCCGTTTTACACATTGTGCACTCAAAAATTCCGAAACATGAAATTTTACCCTTTTCCGTATTACGGTCCACCTATCATGCCCTTTTCCGTGATGCACATTTTTTGCACTGAAAACTTTCAAGAAATACAATTTAACCACCACTTCCTGGCATATTTACTGGAACTATTGTCAACCCATTTTGAAGCCCATCTGTCTGCTTTCCATACTTCGCCATTTGTTCAAATTTATTTAGGGAATCGTCCCTTTGCCGGGTTGAAGAAATATTCAGTTCGTAGTCGTTGTTTCTTGTGCCGACGTCCTTTTGGAATTAGCAGATGGAAATTATATATAAGATCTTATTGCTATGCATGCAATTAGCAATTTCCCTATTCCATACTTAGCCAATTTTTTGAAATTCTGCAAATATACAAACTGGTCGTTGAACTCCCCCTTCATGATCTCTTCCTGACTATCCCCGTAACCCTTTTTTGAATCACGTCCAACCGCTTTTCAGAAATTGCCATTCTTTCCTCGCTCTCCGCCGTCTCCATCACCTTCGCACTTCTCTACAATAAAATAAAATATAAAGTTTTATATATATATATAGACATATCTTGTTTCTAAATATGGAATTATTGGCATTTAATTCTAACAGGCCATCATGCAGAAACCGTATATATTGTCATTGATGGGTGAAAGGGCCGAGGAAATCTCGTATTCATGCGCATTAAACCAAAATTTGCAGGGAAATTATATTGTCCCTTCCGAGTGTTCATTTCAAAATCATGAAATCCCTTTCACACCATGTGGCCTTCGCACGTTTAAGAAACCTCCATTCCTTAATTGCTCTTCGTCATACCCACCACCTTCGCATTTCTAAATATGCAATAAATAAACTTTACTCCTAACAGTTCATCATGCACCACCAATACCGATTTTCATTAATCAACGAAAGGCTCGAGGAGCTTTCCCATTCATAAGCATTTAACCAAGATTTAGCAAAAAGTTACATTATTCGCTGTGACTGTTCATTTAAACCATCATCTGTAGCAAAACAACCTTCTCATAAACCTATGGCATCCGTTCCACACCAGTTTTGTGGAGATACAGTGAACATCTTCGACCGTCACAACCAAAACTTCCACTGGTTTTTGGGCATTTTCTTATTACTCAACCTCTGCTGTAGAGAATCAAGTAATTTGGACCTCCGGGATTGCTCATGCAGGCTGTGTCCCTGAGGTTTTTGATTGTAAGGACCTGGTCTTTTGGTGTGCTGATAAATTTATTGCAGAGAAAAGAATTATTCCACTGCATGACCGCTCTTCTGTTTCTTTGTCACCTCATCTCTTCCGACAGATGCTGAAATTGCCCGAGCCAACATTGGCGTTCAAAGGAGAAGATTGCAAACAGTTCCTAGCAAAGCATAATAACAGATTGGACCTCTTGCCCTTTTTTTTGGAAAACTCGAATCTAGTTCCTGAAGATATTACAAGCATGCAGGTTAGTTCATTTAAAAATCCTTTTCACGAAATTGCCTGGCTGTTTACAAGAATAAGGGGACGGGAATCCACAGCTACTGTTTCCCACATGGCTCTTTACATTTTGTATTTCACAGTCAACGAACAAGCCATTTTTGATTGGGGAAGGATAATTTCTTATGAAATCTCTTCCCAATTGTCAAGCTACAAAAGGGGAAAGAAATTTTATATACCATCCTATTTAGTTTTTGCAATAGCACATTCCTGTCGATTTCTGCAACTGTCTCTGTCCAAGAATGTCAACTGCGATTTCCCCCCAGTAACATTCTGGTACCAGGCCTTGTGGAAGCACAAGGCTTCCCACTGTTTTTATGAGGTTTTTAATGGCTTCCTGTCTGTTTTCAAACTTTTATTGTTAGGAGAAAATGCTCACTGCTTATCTGAACAGGAAACTAATGTTTTGGACAAAAAGGGAGCAGTCCAACATTTGGATAATTACATTGTCATAAGAATTTTTGGCTCCACGGAACAACCTGCTCTCCTTCGATGTCACATTACAGACATAATTTTTATTGCAGAAGTAGGACGTCAATACAGCTACTGGTTCCATCTGTTCCAAAGGAAGAAAAAAAAACAGTTCATTTCTATGCCTTGGAAAATAGAGGAGTTTGTGTTGAAAAACGTCAACAAATTTGACGAGTTTGCAACACATTTTAGTATCTCCAACCTCAGATATGATGAACACATAAAAGGATTCGACCCCTATGATATTTTTAGACAACATTTACATTCACTTGGCCTCGACGATTGTTTTGTAAATAAACACCTGCCCAAAAACATAGACAGTGACAGGCCTGCCTCTGATGCTGGCGATGTAGAGACAGTGCAAATCTGCACCAAATTGTACACGCAATAGGGGAAATACCCCAGTGACAAGAGTGTTCAATCCGCAAATACCACTCCAAAAAGTACGACATCCCAGAGCATCGCTTGAATGGCCCATCACAACAACAAAAAAACCCAGAATTCTTCAAACAGAGGAGGAGATAATGACCCTCCTCACTCTAAAATTGATAGTTCTCACAAGCTTCCAATGGAGAAGAAGAGAAAAAAAAATGTGGGGTAGGCAGAAGACCCGGTAATTCAGAGTGAGAACATGGAAATTGACATTGATCTGGATACCATGTTCCCCTACTTTGATCAGCCCGAGGACACCATCCACCATAGCCATCCAATGGACATATCCGTTGCCCAAAATTTTGATGAAGATGAATCCTTCGTGTTCCAGAGCGTTGTTTTTGATAGTCAGAACAAAAAATTGATATTTCAGAAAAAAAAATGCTAAAAATATCAAAGGCAAATCTTGTTCAGAGGTTGACGTTGCCAACATGCAACTGTCCCAAATCTGTCAACTTCAAACCGCCACCGGAGAAGCACTTCATGACTCCATTGATTGCATGGAGACCCACAATGCCAGACTGAAGGACCGAGTCAAGGAATTGGAAGACGCTTTCTTTCCTATGTCATTGCTTGTCGATTCTTTGGCAATAGCCATGCCTGGCACCCCTGCACCCAATGTAAAATCACCCTCCATCCTGCTCGCAGGCTGTAAAGGATACGTGGAAAACAATATCACAAAAAGAATGGAACTGGTTACCGATGCCTGGAAAAGATCACAAACCATCGCTTCCCTTGGAACCAGTGCACATAGCTTGCTCGAGCTTTTGCAAGCCGAATTAAAAGATGAAGAAAATTTCTTCTTAAAAATGGTCATCCCTTTTGGCAAGATTGTCAACAATATGACAGAAACAAAAAGAAGAGAAGAAGATCTTCCATCCAAAAATCGGATCGACCAATTGAATGCATGTTGGAAAGAAAAAGTAAATAACCTGCATCTCATTGTTCAGTCATGTGAACAAGTCATATCGAAGAAAGATAAATTATTCACAAAGCTGTCAAATATAGACTTAGCTGGGAAAACAAATGACTTCCAAGACCCCCTCTTAATCACAAACTCCTTGCCCTTAACCACATAAGAGTTCGATAAACAGGTTGCTATGTTGAAGACCTTCTCTCTGAAAAAGTTTTACAACATCCTTCAATTTGATCAAACTCACGTCCATGATTGGCTAGTCAAATATGCAGTACAGAATGAGGAAATTCATCAAGCTCTCTCTAATCTCTCTATCGACTTCCAGGAATTAGAAAATGATCTTTTCAACATCAAGATCCGGAATGAGATCAACGTCGCCCCAATGAGAGTGTACAGTGAAGAATGGGTCGAAAAACAATTGAAACAGACTGCCAACGAAAGACAATAGGCAGTTGCCAATATTCCAGAGGCCGTTGAGAACATCCTTGAAACCGCAGTCGTCGTCGACATCAATGAAAGGGCATCCGCAAGAAAATAGCCAAAGCGCTCATATGTACCCTCATTGTAAGTTTACTTATCCCATCTTTCTTTGTTTCTCAACCCAGTTATTCCAATTTCTTAAATAAACATGTATAGGCAAACACTTATACCTTTCCATTTATTTATTTTTGCAGCTGTTGCACTCTATCTTCTTTCCACAATCCTGTTTCTTGTAAATATTTCTCTAATGGTTCGCGGGAGCCCCAATCCCAGTCTACATGACAAACACATTGGAATTCCGGTTTATATGTAACACACTTTGTTTTTTTTGTATATTTCAAAATTTGCAGTGGTATGCAACAAACTTCTATTTTCTGACAGATTTCAAATAAAAATGCATCTAAATTTTTATATCCTAAAAACTCTACTCTTATCTTTCAACACTCTATATAACAAATGGATTTATTTTTTAATATGTTAGACTTTTATTCTTATCCTTCAACAGTCTGTATGGTAAATGTTCACAAATACATTAAAATTTTTATATTTCTTATCTCCTATTAATTTTATGTCATCATATATTTTTATCTTTCACCAGTCCACATTGAAAATGCATTTAAATTTCCAAATTTAATCTTGCACTGTCAACAAATTTTTTACTTTCTTATATACTTTCAAAAAAATAAATGTTTGCTATATACTTTCCAAAATTAGATGGTGCTTGGCCTTGCCAACCGTCATTTACTTTTGCCCCATCTTCCAAAATATGCACCTATTTCTCTCATATATATTTTGCACCAAACACTTCGTTTCATTTACACTTCGACCCCATTTTTCAAAATTTACTTTCTAACCTCGTTATTTTAGTTATTCTTGAAATGTATTAATACAGTTGGAAATATATTAATATAACAATTTTTAGAAAATTTTCATTATGATATTTTGACCTGCAAACAGTTTTACCAATTACTCCCATTGGTTGCTTCCATTTTTTGTTATAATAATTCTGTGAAGTTATTAATATAACTGAAAATATATTAATATTTTTAATCTAACAATTTCTAGAAATTTTTCATTATAATATTTTGACCTAAACAGTTTTACCAATTACTCCCATACTTTTTGAGCTTTTTGTAAAATCTAGATGGTGGACTCGAGGCTGAGACATATGTAAATCAATATTGGTTTTTACATTGTTATCTCTATTTTTCATACAACGTGGGTTTTGTTTCTATTTCGCTAATAATACTTTATATATATATATATTTTTATAATATTTAAATATTATATATATAAATTGAAAATATTTAGAATAATAATTTGTATATTTCTATTTTGCAAATGTAAATGGTTTATTAAATATATTTTGATAATGAGGGGTGGAAGTAAAAATTAAATTATGATTAAGTGATCATGTTTTGAGTATCATTTAGCGGCTATTGTCTAAAATAAAATGTGAATGAACAAAGTATTAAACTTTCCAAAACTTTTAGTAGGAAAAAAATTAAAATATTATGTGAATGAAGAAAGTATTAAATTTCCCAAATTTTTAGTAGAAAAAAAAAATTATGAAATTAAAGGTTAATTTGACAGAATGAAGTCAATCATGCTTTGAGTATGATCATTTAGGAGCCTTTTGTCTAAAACAAAATGTGAATAAGCAAGGTATTAAACTTGCCAAAAATTTTAGTAGAAAAAAAATAAAATATGAAATGAAAGGTTCATTTGATAAAATGAAGTTAAAGAATAATATCATTTGATAAAAATGAAGAATTTCACTAAGAAGATGAAATCTAAAGACTAAAAAGAAACTCCTAACATAAAAACTCTTTAGAGGAAGTATCTAGTCTCGAAGAAACTAAAATCATGAAGCCTCCTTGAGCATACATTCTTATGAAAAAACTCTTTAGAGGAAGCATCTAGTCTCGAAGAAACTAAACTCATGAAGCTCTTGAGCATACATTCTTAAGATGAGTAGTGAAAGGTTGGATTGATGTTTTCCTTTTTTGGTAATCAGAGGAATTAGTAGTTGTCAAGATCTTCTAGTTACAAGTTGAGGTCGAGTTTAACTCACACGACTATAACCTTTGAGACAAATGCACATTTTGCATGTACACCTCTCAATTTAGGTGGGTTTCAAACTTGAACTGAAACACCCCAATATCATAATACATTAACACCTTATAATATTGAAGTGTATCAACTCAATTTAGATGGATTTCAAACTTGAACCAAGACACTCCAATATCATAATGCACTGACACCTTATAGTACAAGACACACACTTTTTAGCTCTAACCCAATGAACTAAGAAAAAATTAATGCTAAAAAGAAAAAGAAAAAAACAAACCTCCACATATTTCTTCAAAAGAAAAGAAAATGTCATTCTCAGAAAAAGACCATAGGTTCTAGCCCTGTAAAAATTATCTAAAAACAAGGGAAATGGTTGAACAACTCTTATAAGAATAAAGTACAACCATTGAGAGAGATTTTTTAATTTTATCCCTGTTAACCTAGACCCCTCTCTCCCCTGAAGCTTTGACTTTGGAAAGTTGTAATGCCCACTTTTGACCTCATCATGTTTCACTTGATATGGCATAATTACATGAGACGATCATTAAAAATGTTTGATTTTGGTACCTTATAAGTTTTTATGAGTTTTTTTCTTTTCATAAGTTGACTTTCCATGAACATGACAAACGCCTTATCTGTCATGATTTTCAAACCTCGGCTTTGGAATTTGATGTTTATTTTTGTTTAATTAAACACAAATTTGGGTGATTATAAAATAATATTTTTAAATTAATAATATTTTTTAATAAATATTAAATAAAAATATCTCCACCTGAAATCAATATCAATGTTGTATTATTTTTATTTTTAAAAACACTTTATATATTATGATTTTGTTTATTTTTATTTTGTTATACATAAATTTTATGATTATAACATAACATTTTTAAAATATTTTGGTTGTGGAGTATGATCTAAAACTATTTTTGCTTGGCTAAAATGCTTTTGATTGATTAAGAGATAGTTTTCTTCAAAATGATCTAAGACTTGGAGACATCTGACATAAGTGAAAGTCCCCCCTTAGAATGACTAGTGAGTTATTTCATGTGGCATGGTTTTCCTTGAATAACAAGGATTCAACCCATATTCCCAATATCATCCAATAATAATCAATATCCTCATTGTTATTTATTGACAACTAAATTATGATATGTTTTACAACCTTAGAAAAAATATAAAGCAATTATTTTTTTTTTTTAAATAAAAAAGGGGAGGATCTTGCTATTATATATTATCAAAAATCTGTAACAGAGTGTACATGGTCAAGAGTCTAGAACGTCCAAAATGCTGCCGGAAACCGGAAACCAGCATAGAGACATGGCAAAAACAACTATAATCTATTGGCACCTGTTCTGCCCGAAGGAAACCAGGACAGGTGTCTAAGGTCTAGTGGAAAATAAAACAGTAACATAAAGCTAAAACCATAAAACATGAAAATCCTAGGTGATTGGTGACCTGTCATCTTCGTTGGTCTTCCACGTGGAGCCAACCGGGATGGCGAAAGACTGCGCACAGAGTGGACACTTGCGCCGTGTTGGAACGCCAGAATGGGCATCAAACAACACGTCTAGGCGTTGTCCCATGATGTGTGCACGGTGCTCCAGGTCAGCCATGTGGCCTCGGAGCTCAAACAGCAAGGACAGGTGCTCCTCGCGGGATAGAAAACCATGCATGTCACCACCATCGATGGGTGCGCTGTGCTTCTCGTCATCCTGCCCACCGCTCTTTTCCTCCATTTGCTTCTCGTCACCCTGCGCATCTCCAACATCAAACGATGTCTCCATGCTCTGCCAAGGAGCCTCTTCCTCAACGATACAACCAGGCAATTCGGCATCCATCCTGAAAGTGTGATGTCCATCCCCACTGCGAGCCTTCACTCTGTCGCTTGGCGCTTCCATGGTCGACAGGTCCTCCAACGTTAAGTCCTCCTCGACAATGCATACCGGGTACAATTGCTCCGCACTATCCTCCAAATTGACGGTTCCCAGATTGCTGCAGCCGATTTCCTTCTCTGCGATGGTAGAGAGCAGAGCCTTCTCCTCGGCTCGAGCCTTTTGTCTCAGCATCGAAGTGGCCATGACCAGAGCGCGTTCGAGTTGCTCCCTGCGCTGCCGCTGTTCCTTACGGGCATACCAAGTCGAGCCCCGTCGTGGCACACCCCTTTTCCTTGGCATGC